>VDFB02361134.1:0-274460 GCA_007258455.2 Sequoia sempervirens
ATCTCTGTTAAGCAATCGGCATACTACAAACCTCTTTCGATAAGGGACTGATTAGCAGTCCGAAACTTGTGTTTTAAGCGAGGCAATTATGAAGAGCTGGAAATGAGGGCAGAGGAAGATGGCCCTGCTGCAGAGGAAGAGGATGGCCCTGGTGCTGTGGAAGAGGCCGACTGCGATGTGGACTCAATGAACATGTGCTGTGTATCACCAATCTCGCTCGTGATTACAGGTTTTAGTTTTGTTGCCTCCACCCTTGGTATTGGAGAATTTCCTGTAAGCATTGATACAACATTCGACATGGACGGTCTCTTTGATGGCGAGTCATGCGCGCACAGAAGGGCGATGTTTATCACTCTTGATACCTGCTGAGCATCGAACACTCCCTCCAGACTTGGATCCACAATACCCAGCCCTTCATTTCTTTGGTATAGTTTCCACGTCTGTAAAAATAAGCTTTGGTTAGCACTGGATAAACTCATATTTTTAATGAAAGATCAAACCTATAATTAGAGGTGTACCCAGGGCAGTAGAATCTGCCTATCAGGTGAAAGCTTATTTTGTATGGACTTTCTACCGCTAACAATCTCCAGAACGACCACTCCATAGCTGTACACATCGGCTTTAACAGTTAACTGGCCGTGGACTGCATATTCTGGAGCAGTATAACCTCTGCAATTCAAGTGGCAGAGAAATTGAGAATTTTGAAGATTTCTTGGATCTAAAGCACTGAAAAAATAGGGCTCATAAAGAACTAAATATTCTTACAGTGTTCCCCCAATCCTTGTGGTGAGATGAGTTCTATCATGAGGGAAGAGCCTTGCCAATCCAAAATCTGCAATTTTGGGCTGAAATTTATCATCTAACAGAATGTTGGCTGGTTTGATGTCTCTGTGCACGATACGAACATGAGAATACTCGTGTAGATAAGTCAGACCTCGAGCTGTTCCCAATATAATGTCGAAACGTGCTTCCCAACTGAGGCGAATTCCTCCTCTGCCTGTAAAATTATTTTAACTTCATATTTAAATCGCAGTTGATCATTCCAAACAAATCTCAAAGTATTGAGAGTGATATTTTAGGGGATTGAGGAAAAGGACTAATCCTTCATGGGTGTGATACTGACTAAACGCTTAAATTGCAATTAGAAAATGGGTGAGAGGCCAGGCTCCAAACCAAAGATATGCTTGTCAAGGCTTCCGTTTGTCATGTAGTCAAAGACGAGCAGCCTCATGTCTTGTAGCGTGGAGAATCCAAGCAATGTAAGCAGATTCCGGTGAGACACACCACTGATAAGCTCTATTTCCCTTACGAATTCCTCGGCGACACTATCTGATTCGCCTGGAAACAACCTTTTCACAGCAATTTCTCTCCCACTCTGCAGCCTTCCCTGTAAATTCTCAAACAATTCACTCTGCTGTTACATTTGAGCGAGGGTTTTGAGCTAGGGTTTCATTACCTATAGAAGAGAAGAGGATTGTTGTGTACCTTAAAGACCTGGCCGAAGCCCCCTTGGCCAATCTTGTTCTTGACATCAAAATTATCAGTTGCCTCTCTAAGATCTTCAAAATCAAACCGCCAGGCTCTTTCCGCTAATTCCAATTCTCCGTCTGCAGAGGCCTTTGTCAGCAGAGAACATTAAAAGGAAAACCAAACTACTGGCAGATTTGTTACGAGAATCACCTGGCGGATCTCTCTTTTGCCATTTCCTCAGAAAGCTGGGCTGCCTACGCTTGCGAAGGGCAAAGAAAGCAGCCACCATTAGAACTACTCCGCCAGTAACTCCAACAATTATGCCCGCAATCTTCGCTTTCGATGTTCCATTTTCCTCTGTGTTCGTCGCTGCGAAATTTCGAAATTTTACAGGCAAACTTTACAATTCAACCATGAAACAATGGAATGAAAACTATAATGAGCTTTCAGATTTAGAAATTAAATTACCGGAAATTCCATTGACAGAAACGAAAGAGTAATTAGCGTATCTTAAATAGCAACCAGCTACGAGAACTTGGCCTTCCAGAGACGGAAGGCAGTTTTCTATCACGTCCTGGGCTTTCTGCAGACATTTCTGGCAGTCTTGGGCTGAAACAGACGCCCAGCATTCAGCTAGAGCGTATATGTTGGATGAAGCCGATCCCACCGTCCACGCAACTGCAAAACTATTATTGTTGGGGGCTTTATCAACGGTCTTGCTAAGCAATTTCTGCGTCTTTTGAGAGAAATTATCCGCACTGCTATTGGAGGAAGAATTGCAAGAACGGATGCCATTATCCAGATATTCAGCAAAAAATGTGGAGTTTTCGAAGCGCAAGTAACATCCGTCGACATATACTCGTCCCCCATTTTCTGTGGGACAAAACTGGGGGAGTCGGTTCCGCGCCTCTTGAAAACATTGGGCACAGAGAGACAGAGAAAAATCAGCTCTGCACTGCGCAAGGCCAAACACTTGATTGCCGGAACCCCCTTCAATATCCGTTCCGAAACGAGAAGTTGAGATGTTTCTGCTGAGTGATTCCAAAACTGTGTCAAGATTTGTGCCGAAAAGAGTAGCGTTTAGGCGGTCGATAAAGCTACAGCCTAAGAGGGGATTTGTCGTATTATCTGCCATGGATTGGCCTGCCAAAACCAGGAATAAAGCCACATACACGGGGGCCATTGACATCAATCCCATGAATGGCAACTGAAAGGAATTTGTGGCGAGGTCTCAGCAATTTATAGAATTTACAAAACGAACACAGAAATTACAAAATAACGTATAACAGTTGCTTTGCTTGGTCTACAGCTGAGCCGTGGTTTTTTCACTAGACCAGTAAATAAAAATTATTTTATAAATTCCTAATCAGTCGTTGAGTAGAAGTTGCGGACACGCCTTTATTTTCCACGTGTGAACGCATTTGGTGCTATGAATTTCTCTGACGGCTCACGGTATACCTATATCTTTTTGCCAAAAAGTAAACGGTGCCTGGGCCGGCCGTTATTTTAGTGGATAAAGGGGTTTGACTATAAAGTTAATAAATAATTTATTTGGGATTTTAGTTAAAACATTTTGGAGGTCTTGTTTCTTTTTAAATTTATAGTCTAAAGCTTAGTTTTAGTCATGAAAAGAATGTCTTATTTTGGATTCATTATTGACTAGTGTGCAAGGCAATATATATGTGGAAGTATTATGGTCTTATTTTATTTGTACGTGTCACAAGGTTTTAAACTTAGTCACTTCCACAATTCATCAACTTAGTTTATATTTGTAGGTGTAAATTTGACTTGCAATTTCATATGTATAGATTTAAATTCTAAACTTTTGAATTTTAAATTAGGTTTATGTCCCTCTTCTTTACAAGTTTACTAGTTGTAATGGGCGAACTAAAATATGAATTATTTCAAGTTATATTGTATTTAAGGACTAACCCCAATTCATTTGAATCGTCAAGTAGCATTTATGATACATCCATAGATATTTTGTTGTAGGCAAGAGGTCACAAGGTCTAGTCTCCCCTTTGTCCCTGTGGTACCAGAAGGCATGTCGTGTCAACATCATTTGTCATGTGAAAAAGTTTATC
Organism: Sequoia sempervirens; assembly: GCA_007258455.2. Classification (NCBI taxonomy): domain Eukaryota; kingdom Viridiplantae; phylum Streptophyta; class Pinopsida; order Cupressales; family Cupressaceae; genus Sequoia; species Sequoia sempervirens. Next base: position 3,555 of record VDFB02361134.1, read on the forward strand.
AAGCGCACTACAATTTATAGGGAGGCTACCTGATTCCTGCAATCTAAAAAAAATGATACATCCATAGAGATCATAACTAGACCATCCACACTACATCATTTGATTACAAACAAAGATAGTAGGCATTCAATCATTGTTAAATTAGTCTACACATGGACATAACAAAAGGAGAACAAACTCATGTCTAACAACTTCTCAAATGGTGTTACTTGACATCACCCTACTTCAAACACATGAACAATAATCCAAGGCAAGGAACCCCCAACTATCAAATTTCAATCAAGTAAGCTTCAATTCCACACATCAAGTTCAATTTTGTAGCTACAAATCTAAGCTAAAGCATATTCTAGTCATTTTTTTAGTTCTAATGTGTTGTTTAATAAAGCCTACTTTTATGGTATCATGAAAAATTGATTTCAAATATATGTCATAATGATTTCTTTGTTAAATCTAGAGATAAGTGTGTTTTGATTATTTTATTTTATTCACATATTAAATACATTAGTTATTGCAATATCAATTATTAGACCCAATTCTAAATAGTAGACCTTCATTATTGTGTAATTATTTTCCCTAAGTAAATTCTAGCATTCAAGCATTTATTTCATTTACATAAATTTGTGAACCTACCTTCTTACACCCCCTAGGGTTTCTTCCTTCTTCATTAGCTTTTTAGGAATGATTTTGTAGATTGTGTATCTTATATTTTAGATCTAATTATGATTTGGATCCATCCCTTATTTTTGTCTCACTACTATTCAATTGATTAGGATTTGGATCTTCATGGTGATATTTCTTTGATCCCTAACTACCCACCCTCCCCATTCTCAAACCTTTCATTATGGATACAGTCCTTCATATTCCCTTAGTCATATTTTCTTCCTATATACTTATGTTTATGATATTGATTGACATTCATTTGATACATCTATGGATATTTACACATGTTATGTTATTACACCTACTGAGCATATTTTCCAATAACTCATGATGGTTTTCCTCCACATATATATATTTTGATTTAACCTTCCTTTAGGAGACTAGTGTTGTGTATTTGATAGGTAGACACATTTCACTTTAATTGTATACTTAATGGATGCAATTTTCTAATGCTTAGTATGTTTATTAATGATTGTTCTCTTAATGTACCTCTTTGAGATATCAATTCTCATTAGATAATGTGTCTATGATGAGTATCATTATAATAAGACTATAGTGTATTTTTCACTTGCACTCCCTTCAAGTAGTAATCCATGCTAAATACAAGTTGATTTCTCCAATACCTTCTTGTTAATTTAATTGAACTTCATATCCCTCACAATTATTTGGGGTTTCTCTTCTTCGAATCCCAAATCATCTCCTATGATTTTTATGATGCAATATTTGAACTACATATCTCATGGTCCCTACAAAAGTGTTGTCTTGGTTTCTTATGCCTAGGTGCTTTACTACCCCTTAGATAACTATGTAAATTTTGCATATTCTCTATAAGTTTTATTGTTGTTGTACTTATTACTAAAGGATGGGATAATGCAATAAACTAGGCATATTTGGTGAAGTAATCTATTACTACCATGATGATATTTTTACCTTCAAATTTTGGAAGGCCCATGATGGAACCCTCTTAGCTTGAATATTTTTTCCTCTAAATGAAATTACATGAATAGCTACAAGAATTTCATGTCAATTTGTTGTGGATTCACTTGGGCTTTCACCATACAATAACTTATTTTACATATATGTATGTCCTTTGTTATATATTTTTATCACAATTAAAACATAACCCTTTAGCCCTTTTTCTTCAATTTGTTGGGGATTCAATCTAGTGGATTAAGGAAATAGTTGTGTTGAAAAGCTCTTCTCTCTTATGATGTTTAGTCCTTGTCCTCTATGAGTTGAAAACTTCTTATCGACCCTACAAACTATGACAAAAGAATCAAATATAGAATTAGGATGAAACAAGCATACACCATGTTCGATATAATCCTCGAGGTTATCATGAATTGGGAAATTTAAGTTCTCCTTTGTAATGATCTCTACTCACAAGGATAAGTTTTAGAATTATTGAATATAATCATTAGTTAATCATATATATATTATAGTTTGGGTAATTATTTTAAGGTGTTTGATAGACTATTATTATATAGTGGACATTATAGGTCCTTTGTAAAATTGTCTAAGTGATCATGAGAGTCTTTCTCTTCCTTTAAGTACATAATTGTCTATAATAAAGAAATTTCTCAATAATGGATGAGTATGAGATTGAGGACAAAGATGTTTTGATGAAACTTTGATGTGTGATTTGCAGATCTAGGTTGAAGATTCATTGAAGAGCAAGATTGGAGAAAGTTGTCAAAGTTGTCACCTACCTTGCAAGATCATGAAAAGTCGCCTACAAAGCAAAATTTAGAGTTTCAAACTCAAAGATTGGAAGGGAGAGAAGCTACAAGAAATCACTAGAGGATATTAGAATTTCATATCAACCTTGATTTTGAGATTAAATCACCACTTGTGGCCTATGAGTCCCAGTATACCATTTTTCAAACTTTTTTCTGTAGATCTTGGTTTAGTAGTTCCAAATTTCAAATTCAACCCAAACCCTAAACTGGGACTAAACTGCCCCTACTGGCGTATGAGTCCCAATGTGCATTAAAAGTCATAATTTTGGGAGTGCATGCCTTATTTCAAGCATCTTCAATTTTCTAAGTGCCCCTTTATCCTTTCTTAGTCCATTATTCTAATTTTTTAGTTTCATATCTTAGGTTGCATAATTAAGTTTACATATCATTTGTATCTTCTTCTTTCCAAGCCTTTGCTTGGTGGTGAACCCCCTTTTGTCTTTAATCACACCCTAGGAAACCATCTAACCCCTCCCTCAATCAAGCTAATTGGTTGAGGGATCTTAGTTTCCTTTAATGAAACACAAGTAAAATAGGTGGAGGAACCCTAATTCCCCTTTAGTTCCAACTCCCTAAAAGGTGGAACACTATTTCTGAGGTTTCATATATATATAGGGAGATAATGAGAAACATATAGATAGAGAGGGATGTTGGAAATAGGATGTCATTTAATTGCAATCCTAAACATTATTTCATGTATCTCCTAAGTCCTTGGAAAGTGTTCCCCAACACTAGGATTAGAAAGAGATTAATAGTGAATGAAATAATCATGTTAATTGACATTTGTAATTATTTCTAAATGATAAGAACATGTGAGGGCATCTAATATGAGTTCCTAAATAATAGGAGCACATGGGGCGCCCACATGGAAGGTGGAACTCACCTTGAGTTAAGTTAATTGTTTGGAGAAAAAGATAACACTTTTGTAATGCATGTAAAGATCCTAGTTCAATTAGGGATTGATATTTACATGCATGAAGTTTAGTTTAGTATTAGTTAAGTTAAGTTAAGTTTAGTTTGGGTCAATTCAGTTCAGTTATGGTTTAGTTATCTTCAATTGCATGTAGTTAGTTTTAGTTGAATGCTAGTTGACTTCAATTGACTTGGAATGCATGACTAATGACTTGAGTTGAATGAAAGATAACATGTAACTACTTTCAGTTAACAGGGGAAGATCATTCTTGCATGAATGGTGGAGAGATATGTTTTAGTTAATAGAGATTGACTTGGACCCACCTTGGGCACCCAAGTTGGCTTCTTGGAGTTAACACTTTTGCATGATAAGATATTTCATAAGGCTGAGTTAAGTGGGCCCATTCTTGGGCACCAAATTTTAGTATAAGCTTTGAAGATATCTTCAGAATAAAGCTTGATTTATGACTTCAGTTTGTGATGCCCAAATGGATGGAGTTGATTTGACATTGTTCTTCATGGTAGAACTCTACTTGCAAGAGATAGTTGTAGTTTTTGTGAGATAAGCATTGAGATTTGTAATTGTAACTCTTTGGAGTTTACAAGGTTGATTATTGCCTATTTATCTCAAGCAAGTTGAAGAGAGTTTGTATCAGTTTTTATTGCAGGTTGTTAAGAAGATTGGTTCAAGGAAAAAGAAGCATCTCAAGCAAGGATTGGAATTATTTTAATCTTATTCTGAGATTAAATAATACATTGATTCTTGGTGGAGTTTTTTCCTGAAAGGGTTTCTCCATAGTATATGTTGTGTATCTTCTAATATTCTATATAATTCTTCTACAACCTTTTGTCTTCATTCTACAAATGGTAAAATGAATCTAGGTAGATAATCATCCACAAAGAGTCTCTAACAAAGAATACATATTTAGATCAACAATCATAAAGTTTTACAAAGTATTAAGCTACATAATCACCTCAGTTTTCAACAAGGGAGACAAAGGGATAGAGAGATAGAGAAATAAAGATGAATAGATAGAGATATGAGGGTGATTGATATATCTCTCCTTATCACTCTCTATCTCTCTATATCTCCCAATATCTAGATGTCACTCCCTCTCTCCCCTATCTTTTTCTCTCTCCCTCTCTACATATCGTTATCCCTCTCTCCCCCTCTACGTATTGTTCTCCCTCTCTCCACCCTCTTCTTTCTCTCTCTTCTACCTATCTCTCTTTATCTCTCCCCCTCTTCTCTCTGTTCCTCTTCAACCTATCTCTCTCCCTCTCCCCCTCTTCTCTACCTATCCTCTACCTATATCTCTCCCTTTCTCTCCCTACCACAAGCTCTATCTACCCCTCTCTCTCTATCTCTCCCCATATCTCCCTCCCTTGCACCATTACTATCCCCCTATCTATCTCTCTATCTCTATATCCCTTTCTCTTCCCATAGACCTTTATCTCTCTCTTTCTCTTTGATGCAAGAGCATCTAGTGGTGTGAGGGCAATCTTGCATCACCCAAAAAGATGATTTCCATTTATGTTCCTTTTGTTTGTTTTTTGTAGATGTTTTTTCATTTTTAGATACCCTTTTCGTTGAATAAGAGTTTCCAACTTTTAGAACTGCTTTTCTGCTTTTTCTACTCAACTGCTATTTTTAGCAAGTGTGAATTTTAAGGCGTGGGAAGACAAAAATTTATGGGAAGGTTCATGATGGAAAAATAAGCACTTTGACGAAATAATTAGGTCAAGATCATTCACAGTTTGAAAGTTATTCAATTTCCAATTTTCGCTTTTTGCCCTGAAAAACCTTCTGAGTCCAATTTGAGGCACTAAACAGTCTCGTATGGGCCCAAAAATCATTAGAACTAGTGAAGCAAGTTTTTAGCGCGTTATTCACTCTAAGACCTTTTTGACGGTGCAAACAGTTCAAAAAACGGAGTCCCGGATCAAAAGTTATGGCTTCCGAAAGTTGGCCAATTTTTGGAAAATTGCCAATTTTCGAATTAGGACTCAATGTTTGAATTTCAAATTGTAATTTTGGCACCTAACCACCAAAACTCTTATCTCAAATATTGTTTTCAGCTCCAAACCAAAAAGGGGCTATTTATGGGCTAGTTTTTATTTTTGATAGCTTTTGGGGAAAAGAGTTCACGTGATAAGCCATGGTATGGGTAAACTTCAGAATTTCTCTATAATTTCAACTTTGTAGCGCAGCATGTATCGCAGAGCCTCGAGGATTGGGATCCTTCCATGTAAGAATTTTATTCAAATACACAAAATTCTATTTGGTTGTTTGTGATCATTTTGTGTCCAAAATTTGCTCCTCGTATGTGATGCATCGGGCTGTGTTTTCTTGAGCGTGTGGGTAGATCAGTCGGGACAGAGGCGCTTTGCACCAGGACCACATGGTTGTGGGTCTCAGTATTTAAGATTCCAAGAGTGATACCCTAGGTGTTCTTGTGTTTCAGGTGGCAAAGGCATGAAATGCCGTGGAAGAGACCATTTTGAGGGTTTCCAGAGTCCTCCAGGACAAAATTGATGCATTGCAAGAACAAAAATGAGAAGAGGGTTAAACCCCTGTAGTTGAGAGGAGAGAAAAGATGAAGAAGAGGTGGAAGATACAAATGTAGAAGAGGAAGAAAAATCTATTGATCGAGATCAAATGTGGTTGATTAGGGCTATTTTGAAGATTGGAAAAAGACCTAGAATAGAAGTCCCTAGTTATTCTGGAAGTCTGAACCCGAAAGAGTTGATTGACTGGATCAACGAGCTAGAAGAATATTTTGAGTATGAAGAAGTAGAGGACCCAGATCAGGTTAAGTTTGCAAAAATGAAACTAAAGGGACATGCCAATATTTGGGTGGAAGAGGTCCAATGGAAAGTAAAACCCAAAAGAGGAAAAAGGAAAGACTGCCAGCTTGGGATCGTGATGGAGAAATTGAAGAAGCAATTCATACCAAAGGACCCTAATGAAAGTTGGGGATCTTTGAAGAAATTGCAAGGGTTGGAAGTAAGGAAGTAGATCCGGGTGGAAAGAATACAAAGAATATTTCTACAAGATGATCATTGTGAACGGGCCATATGGAGGCCAACAAGGAGAAGGTAGCCCAGTCATTCATCGGTTATGACCAAGATTCAAGAGGAGCTAAGCCTCAATAGAATGACCACCATTGAGGATGTACCAATTCTTCTCCTGGGTTGAGTAGAAGTTTAAAAAAAAATATTTGACAAAGAAGCAAAAAAGGATCGGCAAAGTCAAAAGCTTTTAAGGAGTAGTGGAAGATCTTCTCGAGCCAAAATGAGGATGAAAGGAAAAATGAAAGATGGCACCAATCAATTTCAAAAGAATGATACTCACCCACCCCTGATCAAAGAGGCACTTCAAAGAGGCAGAGGATGAGGAAGATCCCAGCCAAGGACCACTGACACCAGAATGACACAGAGGACCTGAGACTGAGACTGAATCTGCACTAGAACGACTAAAAGTTCTAGTTAATGAGCAAAGGCCTAGCAGAAGCTCCAAGATTAGAAGCTATCATGATGAGGTAGGTACTCAGGATATCATTCCCATGGATGCATGTCACATGTTGTTGGGGAGGCCATGGCAATTCGATAGGTGAGTTGTACATGATGGCCATGCAAACACTTATTCCCTAATGAAGGATGGAGTTCTCCATAAGTTGAAACCCTTGAAGAAGGATGAAGAAAAGGTATGCAATAGTGCTAGAATTTGTTTTGTCGATGGAAGGAAATTTTTAGAAGGCATGAAGCATGAGCATATGCGTTATGCATTGATTCCTAGAATAGAAAAGGAAGATAGTGAGAAGGTGCCAGTAGAAGTTTCTGGATTATTAGATGAGTTTCAGGAGATTATTTCTGATAACGTACTCAAGGGTTTACCACTAATGAGTGATCTACCACCGACAACTGATCCTGTGAGCTAGTTTTACCAAATAAGGCAGCCTATAAAATGACTCTTGTAAAAATGAGAGGAGCTGAAAGTCAGACAAGTCTGTGAGTTGTTGAGAAAGAGCTCGATCCAAGAGAGTTTGAGCCCATGTGGGCCACTTCTGCAGCATAATCGGGGTTAGTATGAGAATGTATAGACTCCTAACCATCAACAAGATAACCAAGGCTAAATTTCTCCTACCAAGGATGGATGACCTAATGGATTGTTTGAGTGGAGCTCAGTACTTCACAAAGATAGATCTAAAAAGTGGATATCACCAGATCTAAATTTGAGAGGGTGATGAGTGGAAGATTGCCTTCAATACCAAGGAGGGCCTATACGGGTGGTTAATCATGCCCTTCGGGCTAACCAATGCACCGAGCACATTCATGCGGCTCATGAACCAGGTACTAAAAGAATTTCTGGGAAGTTTTGTTATTGTGTATTTAGATGATATTTTGATTTTTAGTAAGACATTGGATGAGCATCTAATGCATATTCGGAGAGCCTTTGAGAAGTTGAGAGAAGAGAAACTATTGATTAATCTAAAGAAGTGTAGTTTTGTGAAGGAGTTAGTGCGAAATTGGGGTTTATTGTCCTCGAAGAAGGTCCAAGATGGATCCAAAGAAGGGGAAGAAGAGTTCTAGAATGGCCTACCCCAAGTGCCACTAAGGTGAGATCTTCCATGGTTTGGCCAATTTTTATAGAATGATGAAATCCTCAAGAGTGTTTGTGCACCCCTGACTGAAACAATGAGAGGGGATAGAAAAGAGTTCAAGTGGAGCACTGGAGCAGCGAAGAGTTTTGATTTGTTGAAGTAGAAGGTGATAGAGCAACCAGTTTTAGCCCTCCTGGATTTCAATAAGGTGTTTCAGGTGCATTGTGATGCCAGTGGTTGTGCCATTGGAGCAGTGATGAGCCAAGAACATAAGCCCATTACCTATTTCACTTAAAAGTTAAATGATGCAAAGAGAAAGTACTCTGTATATGATTAGGAATTTTATGCAATAGTTCAAGCATTAAAGAAATGGAGATATTATTTGTTACCAAAGGAATTTGTTTTGTTTACTGATCATCAAGCATTACAGTATCTGAGTAGTCAGGGAAAATTAAATCAGAGGCATATGAAATGGGTAGAATTTTTGCAAATTTATACCTTTGTTTTAAAGCATAGGAGTGGGAAGTCCAATAGGGTTGCAGATGCCTTAAGTAGGAGGAAAAAATTGTTGAAAAAGATGCAGATTGAAGTGGGTGGGTTCAATGAACTCAAGACATTGTATCCTGAAGATCCTAATTTTTTAGAAGCTTGGAAAGCTTGCAAGGAGCCTGTTACAGTTGACAGGATGAAGTGGTTGGATTTCATAATCCAAGATGGCATGTTGTTTAAGGGAATTCAATTTTCTATTCCAAAGAGTTCCATGAGGGAGAACTTGATAAAGGAGAAGCAATGGAAGGGAGGAATGTATGTGACATTTTGGTCAGATAAGACCATTTCCCATTATCACGGTACACACACCGCCATCATAGGATGTGAATAAGTTTGTGTAGAGTTGCTGTGGTATGTCAAATGGCTAAAGGAGTGAGCCAAAATATCTGGGTTGTATCAGCCCCACTGTACTAGAGAGGTCTTGGGAGGATATAAGCATGGACTTTGTTCTTGGTTTGCCAAGGACACAGAGAAGGAATGATTCAGTATTTGTGGTAGTTGACAGGTTTTTGAAGATGGGACATTTCATCCCATGCCAGAAGACCCATGATGTCATCCACATTGTTGACTTGTTCTTCAGAGAGGTGGTGAGGCTACATGGTTTACCAAAGAGTATATTCTCATATTGTGACACAAAATTTGTTGGGTACTTTTGGAGGACCTTGTGGAAGAAGTTAAAAATAGAGTTGAAGTTCACCGCACACCAATCCACACAAACCTACGGGAAAACTATGGTTGTGAATAGAAGTCCTGGTAACTCCATCGTAGATGCTTGGTAGGAGATAAACCCAAGGATGGGACTTATCCTACCCTGTGAAGAATTCTTCTTACAACAATTATGCGTCAACAGTGCAATTTGTAGATCACCATTCCAGATTACTGTATGGAGGTAGTCCTAGACCAATTCTTAATTGAGGAAGATGGACCAAGAGAAGAAGATAAGCTCTGAAGTCAAGACTTTGCAAAAGCTAATACTAATAATATATACGAGATAGTAAGATAACATATTAACTAGATGAATATGCAGTATAAGGCTAAGGTAGATCAAAAGTGGAGGTATAAGGAGTTTCAAATTGGTGATGACGTGATGGTCCACTTGAGGAAAGAAAGGTTTCCAATGGGAACCTATAATAAATTGAAGATGAAGAAGTTTGGTCCCTGTAAAATTTTGAAGAGACATGAATCAGGGAATGCATATGAGGTAGAGTTGTCAGATGGAGTCAACATTTCCCCTATGTTCAATATTTTAGATTTGACAGAGTATCATGAAGGTGGCACAGAGGAAGTACCAACAATGGAATAGTGTGGCATTCCAACACCTTCTTCAGAGAAGGAGGAGATTGAAGAAATATTGGATAGTCATGTGGGAAGGAGAACTAGAAATAAGCAGTATGAAGAATATTTGGTGAAGTGAAAAGGAAGGCCTATGGAATATTTATCCTAGTTGTCTAAGGCAGAGGTTGACCATTTGGGTTTTCCTCAACCATCTGAGACGTGACAGGGTCACTTCTCAAATTACCCTAGGTGTCTAATATAGGAGCATCCAGTGGTGTGAGGGAAATCTTGCATCACCCAAAAATATGCTTTCCATTTATGTTCCTTTTGTTTTCTTTTTGTAGATGTTTTTGTATTTCTGGATACCCTTTTCATCAAATAAGAGTTTCCAATTTTTAGAACTGCTTTTCTGCTTTTTCTACTCAACTGCTATTTTTAGTAGGTGTGAATTTTAAGGCATGGGAAGACAAAAATTTATAGGAATTTTCATGATGGAAAAATGAGCACTTTGGCGAAAGAATCAAGTCAAGATCATTTACGGTTTGAAAGTTATTCAAGTTTCAGTTTCTACTTTTTTCTCTAAAAAACCTTTTGAGTCTAGTTTGAGGCACTAAATGGTCTTGTACAGGATCAAAAATCATCAAAACCAGCGGATCAAGTTCTTAACGTATTCTTCACTCTGAGACCTTTCCAACGGTGCAAACGGTTTGAAAAACGGAGTCTCAGATCAAAAGTTATGGCTTCCGGAAGTTGGCCAATTTTTGGAAAATTGCCAATTTTTGAATTAGGACTCAATGTTTGAATTTCAAATTGTAATTTTTGGCGCCTAACCACCAAAACTCTTATCTCGAATGTTGTTTTTGGCTCCAAACCAAAAAAAGGGCTATTTATGGGCTAGTTTCTGATTTTTGGGTAGCTTTTTGGGGAAAAGAGTTTGTATGTTGCGAAAAGGGTAACTTCTATAATTTTTGTAATTTATGAACTTATGTAGCTTGCATGTATCACAAAGCTCGAGGATTTGGGATCCTCTGCATGTAAGAATTTCCCTTCTAAATAATAATAAAATTTCTCTAGTTGTTTGTATCATTTTTTGTGTCTCGAGTTTGCTCCCTCATCACTCTTCCAATATATCTCTATCTCCCCCTACTTCTTTCTCCCTTTCTCTCTCTCCCTCTCTCCATCTCTATTTATCTATCTCTAATTCTCTCAATTTTTCTATATCTTTCTCTTTCTCCCTCTTCTCCCCTCTCTATATCTCCTTATATTTATATCTCTCTATCACTCAATCTCACCATCTATATCTCTCTATCTCTCCCTCTCCTTCCTCAAGTGATTCCAAAATACTGGTTTACAATTCCAGTGAGGAAGGAAAATTGAAAAAAATGCTCCTATGATTTTTTTTTTCTTTTTAGGGGTTCGCACAAACTAGGTTGTTCGAGTGGACCCAAAAGGGGTTTGAATGGACCCTGGTTTGAGCAAACCCTATTAAATGATGAGACCCACTTTTTTTACATTTTTTTATAACTAAAACAATGAAAAAGTGAATAGAAGGGGGCATTCACTTGAACTAGGGTTCATTCGAACCCTGGTTTTGGTGAGCCTCCATGGGGGGTTTGCTAAAGCCTAGGTTCATTTGAACCCCCTTTTTCCCCCTTCTCCCCCTCTTGCACCAAATTTCTATAGAATTTTTCCCTTCGAAGCTCGGGTTGAGGATGAAAATGGAGGAGACTTCACAGACCTAATAGAATGATGGTAGTCCTCAGAACTAGCTATCCATTGAATATAATTTTAATATGTTTTGTTTTTATTATGTATTTTATTTTTTAGTTTGATTAAACATAGGTTTTTCACCAAAAATCAAGCTCTTTGTTCTACACATGTGGAAAAATAGCAGATTATAAAAAAAATTGAAAAATATCAGTGCATTATATATTGACGTCCTTGATCCAAGAAAAAAGAAATTAAATTTTGATACATACAAAAAAAGTTATGCTTTAGCCAGTGAATCATTTCTAAATTGTAAAAGGTTCAACTTTGAAACTTAATTAAGGAAAAAAAATCAACGAAATGCTATGAAACCAATTCCATGCACTAGATATCATAGTTATGAATCTAAATTTGAAAAAAATAGAATTTTATCCTTCATTGAAAAAAAGTTGTGTTAGCCAGTGATGTCACTCTTTAAATATGGTGTTTATTGTTAAAAAATAGTTTTCAAAGGAGATGGAAAAATAAGTGCAATCTAATTCAAAAATTTTGAAAAAAATATATTTAGAATCTATAGAAAAAATGTCACAAATCACTAGTTTGCATCATCTTCAAATTCCTCCTGGTTTAGCCGCTATAGATGCCCAAAAGTGAAAATTTAGTTAAAAAAATCAATTCAATGTCTAGTTTGGCCAAAAATTGTAAACCAATATTGTGGGATCACCCGCTCTTCCTTTATATCTCTTTATCTTATCCTCTCTCAGTATCCCTCTCTCTCTCTTCTCCCCTCTTTATATCTCCTTATATCTGCATCTCTCTATCACTTTATCTCACCATCTATATCTCTATATCTCTCCCTCTCCCTCTTCCTTTATATATCTTTATCTTGTCCACTCTATCTCCCTATCTCTCTCTATATTTATCTCTCCCTCTACCTATATCTCTCTATTTGTTTATATCCATCTTCTTCTGTCGCTCTATCTTCATCTCTACCTCTATTTTCCTCTCTCCCACTTTATCTCTAGACATGTCTCCCTCTCTCTATCCATTCATTTATCTCCCTCTCTATCCCTCTATAAATATTTATCTCTTCCATCTCTATATATCCCTCTCTCCTTTCTCTTTATCTCTCCCTTCTCTCCTCTCCATATCCCTCTCCTCCTTCTCCTTCTCTATCTCCATCTCTATCTCCTTACCCCTCTCTCTCACTCTCCCCCCTCTATCTCTCCCTCTTTCTATCCCCACCTCTCTCTCTCTCTCCCTCTCTCCTTATTGCAAACATAACATGAGCTTGTTGGTAATGAAGCCTAACTATCTTCCTAATTTAGAGGTTTTATTTCAAGCATGTTTGGATCCCTATAAGTGGATGCATAGTTTATTTGAATCTATCACTTCTCCATTAAGACCTTTGTTACACAAACATCCTACCAATTGAACTCATGTATTGCATAAATGTATGAAAAAAATGGACCAAAATTTATCCTAATTGACCTTCCACTCTTCACCCATTGCACACTAAGGTGCAATTGCTAGTTTATCTAAATTAGATACTAGCACTTGTAGCCAAGGGAGCTACAAGGAATACACTGATAGTATTATATTATTTCATGAACATTATTGACCCTATCTTTGCATATGATAGAAGGCTATAAGAAACATACACTTGGGATATTTCATCACTATGTTTAAGAAGAATACAATTGGGAGACATTATCTTAACTACACCAATTCCAACACTTGGGATATTCCCTAAAGTAAAATTATTATATTTACTCATAGTATTTATTTGTACAAAATAATTTTTTTCTTCATGATGACTATCAATTCTAATTCTATATCACATATCTTCTTACATTCTCTAGAACTTTGCAATTTTCTATCTGTGTAGTTTTGGATTGTATTCTTTGGAAATATCAGTTGTATGCTTCAACCCCACTGGTGCCCAAATGCAGCTTAACAATATTGAAATATCTCTTCTCAATGTGATTCTTAGAATCACAATATTGTCATGCCCCAACCATAGTATGGACGGTCCAGTATGCTTCAACTAACATAAGAATTTGGTAAGCAAAATAATAGATAACACTAGAATTGTTAAACCCTTCTATGGTAGCCTATTCCTCCAAAAATCCAAACCCAAATATGATGTGTAATAAAATTAAGGCAATATTGGGCAATGCAATTCAATTTGGTAAACAAAATCCTCAAATGTGCCCCAATATCATTTGGTGTATGTTGTATATACATAGCCATCTACTTTCACAAAACAAAAAATAGTCATTAGATTTGGGAGCATGGAATTTACTCCCAATACTCAGAATTTGGAAAAAGCTAATCAATAAAATATTGTTTGATGATTTTTTAAATTCAACAAATTAGCTAATCTAATATTTTTTAACTGTGTAAAACAAACAAACAAATTGTGCCTACAATTGAAAGGATGGGAAAAATTTCTCTGAAAGTAAGAATTGACTTGCATGGAATAATGACAATGGTAGGCAACTATATAATAACAATGGATTGAACGCAGTTTCTTCCAAAAATGTTAACATAATCTCAAAATAAAATAGCTTCTTTTATATATACTGTAATGCAAAGCATAAACATCACTAGGGTTTACTAGAAGAAAAAGTATGTTTGTATAGATAAACCCTATAGAGGACCTAAATCAACAAGCAAGAGAAACAATACAAAAATCAAGAAAAAAATAGAGGCTATGACAATTTTAGGAATTGACTACCATCGAGCTTAGATTTGTTCAATAGAAAATAGCTGCTCATAGATTTGTTTCACAAAAAAAATAAAAATAAAATCCCCTAAAACAACAGATAAGCATCAAAACAACAAATATGCATAATGTATTTGCGAGGTATATTTGTTGTCTTCTATGTGTTGTCCACTACAAGCAGTCAGGAAGAGGCTTTACAATCTGAAGCATATTTATAGGAAAATGTTGGCAATGATCCAGGCAGCTACATAGCAAGTGAACCAAAGTAAATCTAATAGCTTCAACTAGCAATGAGGTGGGTATATAGTTCGCTGCTAGTAGGGTGAAACATTTAGGGTTAAAATGGTATAATACATTTTTAACAACTGCATTGAATGCTTGGATAAGAATTTTGTTTACGGGAGGGAAAATCCACCTTGCCTGAAAACAACCAGCTATTGGGGAGGCAAGTTTTTGATGTGCTCAAGCATGAGACAAACTTCTAGGGAGCTTTGTACCGACATGCTAGAGTTTGACCCTTTCTACATAGGCAAGTTGTTGAACAGTACATGTTGTGTGTCTTTGGACCCAGTTGAGCAAATCTTTGTAGTCATCAAGTATATCTCTAGAGAATATTTTTGGTGTACTTAGTAGGCAAGGGTCATCTTGTCCAAATTTATGTCATGTGCTATTTCTTTCAGATGGTGTGTGTGGGTTCCATGCAGTAACATATTTGTCAAATAATGCTTTTGCTTGTCCAAATTTTATATTGTTGTGCTAGTCAAGCTTGTCCATGTTTGGTGCATTAGTAAGCCAAATAAAGCCATGTATGTGTGCATAATCTTAGTGTTGCCATTCATATCTATACCAATAATCTGTTGCATTTAAGAGATTTTGTACTACTTCACAGAAGATGGTGAACCTTTGGTGCAAGTATCTATACCAATAATCTGTTGCATTTAAGAGCTTTTGTACTACTTCTTCATGGAAGATGGTGAACCTTTGGTGCAAGTATAATGATGTCATATTTGGGTTATTAACTATGTTTTCCACTCAATTTTTATTAGTTTGTGGTGCAACAATAAAGTGATCAATTCATCATAAAATCTATTAATAAAATTCAAGTTAAAGGAACTAATTCAAAATAGATTACCTAAAGTCAATAGTGTCATTCGAAAAATTAGTAATCTTAATTTTTGGTTTAAAAAAACTGTCATATATTGTATTATTGTTTGGCATCAAATTTTGTTGAAGACCTTGTGTTAGGTGATGAAAGCATCTTGCGTGGTACATCTAATATGCAATTTTTGGTGAGTATGCTTTATCCTCTATAAAATTTGCATATTTATTTGTTGTTTTATCGTTTCTCTGTGAATTTCAAATATTTACTAGATTTTGAGCTCTCTGCAATTTTGATGTACTCTATTGCTTAAGAATGGCATCACATGGGATCTCCAGTACAAACTGAAGCAAAGGAATTTTTTTAGAACCTTAATCATAGATACATGAAGGCACAGGGACTAGGGTGCTTGCTTCCACACTTCCAGACTCAACCGCACATGAACCTTCAAGAGTGAATAATTCTAACCAAATGCAAAAGGTGGTATTCTTGCTTTACCATAAAACTTGTATTGATGGTTTTTCCTTTATCTAGTTTGAAATTTCAGCCATATTTTGTATATGCTTGTAGGTTGTTGTACATTCATGGTATGGATTATAGAACTTCATTAAGTTTTGTTATTGGAATCCATCTGCAATTCCAAGTTTCATTCTACTAAATCATATAAGAATTTTCCATCATCCATTCTCATTCAGCACAATCAAGAACTCTCTTTTGTTGATTTTATCTTGAGAGGATTGATTAACTTTCAAGAATGACTCCAAAATCATGCCTTGTGGAAGAACAAAGGCTCCATTACCCCTAGTGAATGGTACCCTAATTCACCAAATGGGCTAGTTAATTCCAAACATAAAATATTGATCTCATTAAATGTTATGATTTATCTTTCCCTTGCCTATAACTCACTACTATTTTGAGTTTTATTTGGTTCTCGATACAAGAGGTTACACATCAACCTTTCTCAATCAATGAAATTCATAAATCTCCTCTGATGATCACAACACAAATGTCTATTATATAAAGAGAGGACTAAGAGGCCTCCAACGGTTCTGCTTCCTTTGTTAAATGGTTTCCTAATTCACCAAGTGAACAAAACTAATTCCAAACATAAATTATATATACCATTACATGGTATGGTCAATCTCTCCATTATAGTAGATTCAAATTTTTGCAATTGTAGGTGGAATCAAGCTTTTTTCTATTATGGTATGATCAATCTCTCTGTTATAGTTTATAAGTTGATTCAAAATGGAAATCAAGCTTATGTTTTTTATAATTAAATTTATTAATTTTTAATCAAAGGAAGGTTGTGTTAAAAAATTAGAAAAAGAATACATTCACATTTTAAAAGAAAAACCCAAGATTGTGAATGCTATGGGCATGAACAGAGAGGCCCTGTTGGTGGAGCTCCTACAATACAAGTGAAACAATACATAAATTGCAAATAGAATTACAAATAATGGATGCAAAGGTTGAATGTTTCGTCTCTATCCCAGGAAGATACTAATTACAACATCTCTATCTCTAAAAAAAATTGTAACTATTTAAGCTTATACAACATTGTTTTCAAGTGCATCATTTTTTATTCAATCTATTTATAACAAGTCTGTGGATCTAAAAATATTGGATTTTTGTCTTATCTTAAAATATTGGATTTCATCGCCTATAGGAAATTTGATTTGATTCAAAGATGAGATAAGGATAAGACCAAATTAGGAAAGAGGGCTATCAAAGTAGATAGATCATATTGGAAGGGTAAAAAAGAGGTTTCAAAAACTAAGAGTGGATCAAAATGATGAAAATGATCATAATTTTGATTTTCTATATCTTTCATAAAGGAAAACTATGGAAAAATCACTTAACATGAAGCCATGTAGTCACATTAGATGGTGCCCAAGCATTCCTAGGGACCAGAATCTCTTAATTTTCTCTGAAACATGACATTTTCCTATATACTTCCTCAAATTATTATCTTCATGGAATGATTTGGTAGAGTCAACAAATAAAAAATTGATCTAATTAATTAAGGGGATGGGCTTGAAACATAAAAGGGAATAAAATAAAAATATTAAAACAACATTATGGGCTGATCAAATCACCTCAAAACAAATCTTAGGTACATCCCATTATGCTTCAATATATGGAAAAGGCGTTGTGATGACCATCTCAATGTAAATTCATGTTATTCAATTAATAAAGTGACTCCAAATCATTGAGAATGGTCCAATAGAAGTTCAACTTGTAAAACTGATGAAGCTTTAAGAAAAGAGAGAGTTGGCATCGAATTACATGACCAATCATCAACAAACCCTAAAAAACCAGATATGCAGGGGAAGAATTATCACCTATGACATGTGAACCTATAATGCTTTATTGCTTTATATTTTTATTGTCATTTTGTATTCCATTGTTGGATTTGGGCATTTTGTTTCTTGTTTGTGTTATTCTAGATCCTGAATTTACACATATAATAGTTGCAAACCAACATTAAAATTCAATAAAGATAAATTTTAAATTCTGCATTCTACTAATGTCCCTCATCTAATTTACTAAGAATGGTGGAAGCATCTAGATGTGGCCCCCTCCTGACATGCTTTAAAAACCCCTTAAGACAAATTCAAGATATCAATGAATCTTAAATATTGAGCTACAAAATAACTCCCAGAGATTCTTCTAGGGTAGAGCATAAGGAATCACTAGTTTTCAAGACAATTTCTTTTAAAATAGATGGATAACTAATTTCATCACAACATACTTTAAAGTTAAAAACACCTAAACATAATTCATATCAACATGGGTGTCCCTCAAACCTCTTTGGAGTAACACTTTGTCTTCCAAAGGACATAAAATGAAATAAAATCAGCCTCATACCTATTTTATTTTCAAATTGAGATCAAATATTTGACTCATAGGCACTACATAGATATGTACATAAAATAACGATTAAGGAAACCCCTAAAGTATCCAAAAGAAAATAGCTTCCAGCTTAGCAAAAAAAACATACCAGTACTTTTTTTGAGTTACAACACAAACTGAATCTTGACCATGAACACCAACGGATGTGATACTTGTAGCCTTGATAGCTTTAAATGCATATCCTGCCATTCAAAATCACATTATCAATGTTAACCTCAAACTAAATGCAACAAACAAACATGAGACCTTTCCTACAAACAATTTAAGCACAATTTTGATGTCAAGGCGTCAGAGTAATTGTTATCACCTAGAATATGCACCTTGTTGAATCTTAAATCTAGCTATCCTATGAAACATGGGATGACCTCTTGAGTTGTGGGACTTGTGAAACTTGAGGTCAACCTCTGATTAAAGGGTGGCTTCCCCTTGGTAAATCACCTAAAACTAACTCTAACTAAAGAACATTGCTTGGAAAAGAGAGGAGAAAGATCTAATAATTTGAAACTAAAATGGAAAATGGATGAAGGCGATACACCAAATATAGTAGATTTCTACTTTGTTTCAGCAACACAACCTATGAATCTCAATCTAAAGCTTCACACAATAATTTGTAACAGTGATTCAAAGGTAAAATTAGAACAACAACAATCAAGGAGTCACAGGACTCACAATAATACCTACTTTTCTTTCATACATAGAGAAAATTGAAACAAATAGATGAAAAATATTGATCTTTGAATCACTGAAGGCTACTATAATGACTGTTTTCTAGAAAAACAACAAAATATTACATCACAAGCATACAATCAATCCTTATTTTAGAGTGAAATAAGGTTGAAAATGCAATCAATGAATAAGATTACAAAAGTAGAGACTTGATTATGACTGAAAAAATTAAAGGACTAAATGTCATTTTGTCACAATAAACTTTTTCAATGCTTTTCAACAAACATAGGCCTCTTATTTATAGATTTTGAGAGCCTAAAAATCAAAAAGTTGAGTTGAATTTAGATATTTTCCCTGTGAGTTGTCATCCTCACCCCCTGTAGATAAGATATTTGTAAATCTTATCCCTTGTGGATGAGATTCACCTTTTTTCTTTATGAGTTGTCAATCTTATCCTTTGAATTCTCAATCTTATCCTCTAAGTTGTCATCCTTATCCTCTAAGTTGTCAATCTTATCCCGTGAATTATCAATCTTATCCTTTGAAGATAAGATATCTGTAATCCTTATCCTTTATGGATGGGATATTTTTCAATCCTTATCCTCTGTGGATAAGATATTCTGCAATCCTTATCCTCTGTGGATAAGATATTCTGCCATCCTTATCCTCTGTGGATAAGACATTTTGCAATCCTTATCCTTATCCCTTGAATTTTATTTTGACTTCCTTTGCTTTTTCCTTTGACTTTGACTTTCTTTTGAAGAAAATATTTTCCTTTTATTTTTTGTTCTGATTTTCCATAAAAAATCAGGTAACATTTTGGTGATTTCTACGAGATGAATGTCTACTAATCATGGGATCCAAAGGCTTTATTGGTCCATTGGGCATGAAGTCATGAAGGGGAAAACTTCAATAGTTGGGCCTACTCAAAGAAAAAGAAAAACATGTGCAGCTGCACTTAGAGGAAAGCATGAAAGCTAGAACATTCATTCCTTTAAGGAGAATGTAGGGTTTGCAAATGCACCTGATGGAAAGCAAGATATTTACAATATATACACTAAACTAACAGAAAACAAAGAATGCAAACTTGCCTCTATCAAAGATGAACCTTTTGAAGGAGTTGATCTCCCTCAAACCATATTTACAAACCTCACCCAATTGCAACCACTGAAAACTACTACCAACATGCATGTAATTGCACAAAACACTTGCAAGGTGAAAGATCGCTTCACTGTAAATTTTTCCATTGAAAGGAGACCATATGATGCAAGTGTTATCCTCATCTAACACCAGTGCCTTAGCTAAACATACAGTAGTAGGGGTGAACCTTTTTGAAGATAAGTCAGCATCCAAGAGAAAACCTTTTGTAGAGGGAAGAGAACTCACCTCACAAAAGGATAGGCCAATATCACCATCGTTGACCTCCTCAAAGCATGAACTGAAACAAAAAGAGAAAGTTTACAACTCACATGGTGATGCAAAATATGTCAAAACTAATTTTTGATCTGCACAAGGAATCTCTTCTTCATGCACCTCAAATGAGAAACTTTGAGGTTTGGGCATATTATCCAACTGAGCAACAAGAGCATCACTTTCCAAAAAAATGTGTGGCTGCTCAATAATGACAAAATAATTTGTATTGATGCACACTTCATCAACACAAAACTCAGATTTTTGAGACACTTCAAGTGAAGAACTAAATTCTTCAAGTTGTCTCTCTATTTTCATTTCTTTTTGGCAATGAGTAGCAACAAAATCGGACTCTTGGAATGTAATGGTTGCCACGTTCTTTGTTGCTTCTAAAACCATGGAGTTATCTTCAACCATCAAGCCCAAACTAAGCTCTCCAAAGGCTTCAATGGATATGGGTACAACTGATCTATCCTCCTCATCTTCAATAAAACAAGGAAGGGCGTCAATTGAGAGAACCGATTCCTCTATTGCATCAATTTTTTCTACCTTTTTGATGCCTTGTTGCTACAACACTATTTAATTTTCATTTTTTTCTTGCAACAAACCAATACACTCATTATCTTGAGCACATGAAGGCTCCACAATGACAACCTCTTCAATCCTAGCTTGAAATTGCTCCATAGGAGTAAAAGGTTGAACATCCTCAAGGATGGGTTCTTGTAAGGAATGAAGGCTTGAAAAACTTATGATCTCCAACATAGAAGATCTACTTGATGACACAATAGGTTGTATTAGAGTTTCAAGGGGCTGATTAGGATTCTTGAAACTAAATTTTTTGGGCTTGCATACCTCTTGCATAATAGGTTGTTCTGGAACAAAAGGAGGGCTACTAGAAGTTTTAAGAGGCTTGCTAGGGCTCCTAAAACTTGGGAACATGTTTTATTACCTCCTCCTTAGTAGGTTGTTCTAGAACAAAAGGAGGGCTAATAAAAGTTTCAAGAGGCTTGCTAGGGCTCTTGAAACTTGGGAATTTATGTTTTATTGCCTCCTCCTTAGCAAGTTACTCTGGAAATGGTGGAGATGCTTGTCTAAAACTAGACACACAAGGGGATTCCTGAGTCTCAGGCACTTGTGCTAAAGCAAGGGAAAGTCTGATTTTTTCTTGCCTAGCAACAAGATCTCATGTTGTACACTCTTCTTGTTGCTTTCTTTGTGCCTCCAACTATTTCTCATACCTCCATTAAGCATCATTGTTTTGTTGTTGTGCATAATGAGCTTGATGGAAAAACTCATCATGATGTGGGAAATAACCTTCTACATTCCCCTAATAGGCTTGATTTTCCCACTCCTCACGTTGTAGGTCAAATGCTTGTTGTTCCTTAAGCTCAATAATTTTTCTATGGAGATCCTTCAACATGGACATGAGTTCACTCGTATTTTGGGGTTGAAAGGAAGAACAAGGAGCCTCTTAAGGTTGTTGATAGGAATATGTAGGCATCCAAGAAGACTGAGCAGAGTGGGGTGGGTGGTATGCATTTTGAAAGGGTTGAGATCCCACAACAATAGGGTTTGTGGAATGAAATAGGAGGTATAACCAACTTGATATGGCTAATTGGGAGGCACAAAGTTAGCATTATAATGATATGGTGGAGTGTACATATGGTTTCCTCTAAAACTTGACATTATTAAGCATGGAAAATGCCTTGAAAATTATTAAATAAGAGTAGAGGACTGCCCAAACAAAGATTTTGGGTGCATACCAAAGAGTCACCTAAAGAATTGTAGAGTTGCCAGGTGTTCAAAGAATTCCTCCAAAGGCTAAAATTTTTAAGAAGGCATCACTTCTTCAATGGTATGAAATGGAACCAACACTGCTTGAACCAATAGATGTGAATGGATTTGCCATGGTGTTTGAAGATATGCCTCAAAAGGACAGATGCATTGAAGAAAACACAAAATTCTTCAATGGAGAGAAGCTTGTCCCACCAAGCATGCCAAAAACTATTATCACCTAGAATATGCACCCTGTTGAATCTTAAATCCAACTATCCTATGAAACATGGGATGACCTCTTGAGTTGTGGGACTCACGAAACTTCAGGTCGACCTCTAATTAAAGGGCAGTTTACCCTTGATAAATCACCTAAAACTAACTCTAACTAAAGAACCTTGGTTGGAAAAGAGAGGAGAAAGATCTGATAATTTGAAACTAAAATGGAAAATGGATGAAGGTGATACACCAAATATAGGAGATTTCTACTTCGTTTCAACAACACGACCTATGAATCTCAATCTAAAGCTTCACATAGTAATTTGTAACAGTAATTTAGAGGTAAACTTAGAACAACAACAATCAAGGAGTCATAGGACTCACAATAATACCTACTTTTATTTCATACATAGAGAAAATTGAAACAAATAGAAGCAAAATACTAATCTTTGAATCATTGAAGGCTACTATAATGACTGTTTTCTAGAAAAACAACAAAATATTACATCACAAGTATACAATCAACCATTATTTTAGAGTGAAATAAAGTTGGAGATGCAATCAATGAAGAAGATTACAAAAGTAGAGACCTAATTATGACTGAAAAAATTAAAGGACTAAATGTCACTTTGTCACAATAAATAGTTTTTCCAATGCTTTTCAACAAACATAAGCCTCTTATTTATAGATTTTGAGAGCCTAAAAATCAAAAAGTCAGGTTGACTTTAGATATTTTCCCTATGAGTTGTCATCCTCATCCCTTCTAGATAAGATATTTGTAAATCTTATCCCTTGTGGATAAGATTCACCTTTTTGCTTTATGAGTTGTCAATCTTATCCTTTAAGTTGTCAATCTTATCTTTTGAGTTGTCATTCTTATCCTCTAAGTTGTCAATCTTATCCTGTAAGTTGTCAATCTTATCCTTTGAAGATAAGATATTTGTAATCCTTATCCTTTATGGATAGGATATTTTTCAATCCTTATCCTTTGTGGATAAGATATTCTACAGTCCTTATCCTCTGTGGATAAAATATTTTGCAATCCTTACCCTTATCCCTTGACTTTGATTTTGACTTCATTTTCCTTTGGATTTCTTCCATTAGCTTTGAATTTTACTTTCTTCCTTTGACTTTGACTTTGACTCTCCTTCATTGACTTTGACTTTGACTTTCTTTTGCAGAAATATTTTCCTTTTATTTTTTATTTTGATTTTCCATAAAAAAATCAGGTAACAGTAACCATCTATCACAAAAAGAAACATCTTATCAATTCAATTACAAACTCCTAGAATTATTATATCAATTATATGCCCTTGGGATAGGACTAACTAATCGAGATGGCTAGCCATCAAGGAAAAGGCCTAGGTTTAATCACCAGCAGGCTTGGAGCCCAAAACTTTTAGAAAAGAAGTTTCACTTCCAAAACCATTTTTCACATTAGGTACAATAGCAAATTGAAAAGAGTATAATGGAAAAACCCCCTCAATAAAATTAAATTAGTATGTAGACATAGCCCCCTTGATGATGGATGAAATTAAAAAATGTGTTTTTTGATGATGCCCTCAGTGAGATAAGGGAGAGTTTAGCATAGCCCCCTTAGGAAAACTAAAAAGAGTGTTTTCATGTAGCTCTCACTATGAAATTATACATAGTATATACCCAGTGCTCCCTCTATTAAACCAAAAAGAGTTTTTGCACAAATTCTCAAAATAGTAACAATTTGAAAAATTGTTCTAACAAAGTATTCTTTGCACATTTGATTGATGTAATGTTAAAATTGGACACTCTAAGAGATGTGGCCGAGTGAAAGTGCCAAGTAAATTTAATAGAAGACTCAACAATGAAGATTATCCCTGATGGAACTTCAAAATTTTCACTCCTTATGTTTCACTCATGCCCTACCTTCTGTCATTGGTCTTTCATGGTGTCAAAATTTTCCTTGGGTTAGGGGTTTTAGCCTTATTTTCATGTAAAACCCTTGTATTTATCTTACGCCTTGGTTGGGATCTATTTCGCTGTTACTTTTTGAGGGGTTCTAAAATGACTTATGTCTAATCGATCTGTCTAGGTCGAGTCCCTTTGTTTTAAATTTTATTTCCTCTGCAAGGTTTTATTTTTCCTAAGTCTTGGTCAGCCCCATGTTTCATCATTTAAAAATAAATTATGTCGTTGTTTACCATCCGCCTAGTGATGCCCCCTTATTCTCTTAATAAATATTTTATTTTGCACAAGGATGAAATTCGCGCTACCATTGATCAACTACCATTTGCTCTTAGTCGTTCCCCGCCATCCTATGATGACCCCACCACACTGCTTTGATTGATCACGATATCACAAGCGGGTGCCATGTGTCCTTTTTTGGCATGGACGAAGGATATAAGTTTGTGTGTCGTCAATCAATTATTTTCAGATATCAACAATTGCCCGCCATCGAGTGATCCAAAATTGCAAGGTCTTTATCGATCGCGATATCATGGGAAACTGCCATATGTCTCATCTAATGAAGCCGAAGGATAAAGGAAATACTGTGGTAAATTAATCTGGCCTTAATTCATTAAAAGGCAGGTTGCTAAAGTGCTCTTAAGGTGCACGTGTTTTAAATCAGCGGATCTGTTATAATCTTGGTGGGAAAGCTGCTCGATGGATAATGACAAGGTTGGCAACTATGTTGAACAAACAAAATCACTGATGCTCTAAGATCTATGGTTGCTCACCATCGCGTGATCTAAAGTTGCAGGATCTTTACTGATTGCGATATCGCGGGTGACCACCACGTGGACTTCCTTGGCAACGTATGGTATGGTGGGCCCCTTATTTTCCATGTTGGCGATTGTGTCAGCTTATTTTGGAGACAGTTGTTCAATCATTTGATCTAATTGAAGGATCAACAACTAGAATTTAAGTCTGCGTCAAATATGGTTGGAGTCGTTCGTGTAGCACGCGGGTGAGCTTTAATGGTGGATGAGATGCTTACTAGCATGATTTAATCAATAAATCAAATGTTGCGGTTATAATGGTTTCCAGTTTTGCTTTAATGGCAGTTTTGGCGTGGGTTTCTTGTAGCTTTTTATTGTTGCATCAACTTTTCCAGGTGTGCCAATTGGCTGGTGACATGTGCACTTTCTTTCCCGATGCTTGTTTGCTCCTTCATTTTCTATAAGAAGGATTTCAAGGCCAGAAGTACAAGTGAGCAAGTTAGATAACTTTTTGTCAAGTCTAGGTGAAGTTGCAGAGCAAATTGTAAAGTCCAATGGTTTTAGAGAGAAATGCAATTTAGGTTCTGGGTCATTCTATAATAGGTTTTGAGTTCATGGTGATTTAATGTTGTATAACAATACTAGCATTTGAGTTGAAATGAAAAATTCAAGCTCATGTCTCTCCATTGTACATACATATCTGAACTTTGAATAAAATAACTAAGGGTTGTTTTATCCATCTCACTGTTGTGGTGTGTATGATTCTATTTTAGCTTTAATTCAAGGAATTAACTAAAATGCTTAAATGGGATTATAGGCGGATACGTTTTGTATAAGGATTTGATAAGTAGTATTGGGTTAGAATGCATACTGATGAAATTGTAATGCAATATTGTCGGGGATTTCATATGTTATGTGTTAAATCTGTGATATGCCTTTAGATACTTATGGATTTGACTCCTCTAATGGATATGCGGCACTGATCTAAGTTGTACTTGTTTGTATACTTCAATATTTGTTTGTCTTTTCCTAGAGCTTGCTACAAATTTCAAATCAAGGACTATCTTATACTATGGATTGTGTTTAGTTATCTCATGCTCTAGGTCGTGCTCCAGGTAGCTGATAGTATTGATGAATAACTAATTCTATTCGATATTATCCTATCATGTTGAGCTATTACGTGAGATTATTTGTTATTGTTAATGTTGTTTATGATAATGGTGCAGAGGTTGTAAACACATTAAGGGATTACCCTCCCGGATCTTGTAGAGCCCGAAGTGTAGGAGGCTTTTTAAAGTCCTCATCAGTTGGTCCAGGGCCTTCGAGCTGCCCTTGACTAGATTGGAAATTCCATAGGTAGACTAGAAGAAAAACTTGGTTACATTGTAAAAAATGAAACCAACAAAATGGCGACTCTACTGGGGAGCTAATTTTAATATTTCTTGTCAGTGTGTCGGTTGTCCATTTTGCATAGAGTTTTTATAGTGTTTTTGTGATTTGAAGGTTGAGCCTATAATTCTGTGTTAGGTTTGTCCACTTCTTTTGTTTTCATAAGCATTAAGAGTTATGTTTTAAAGCACTTTTGTGTGTTGTTAGTACGAGGTTCCAAAGGTTTTCACTCTCCACCACATGTCTTTAGGTATTTGGTATTCCCTGGCTAATTGGCTAGCAACTCTAAAGTCTTTGCACCAGTGTGCATTTTATTGTGAAAGGTTTATTATAATTGGAAAGAAATTTTGGACTAGCATGAAGAATGAAGAACAACAGGTCATTCATGAAGAATCATCCAGAACAAAATTTGGAAGGTGAACTTCCAAAAGTGAAGAAGAAGTACTAGATAAAGAAAAGACCAGAATCTAGTAATGTTGCTCCCGCGTCACAAGACCCTGTATAGCAAGGTACAAGTAGGATTTTACACCCTATCCCTAAGAATCTTGAAGAGGTGTCTAGAAATTCATATTCAAATAGTTGTGGATTTTTTGATTCATTATTTAATACACTGGTTCAAGAAGATGTGACATGGAAAACTAAAGGACCTGTTAGTGTCAAATATGCTGAAAAGAGAAGAGGCAGGAGTAGAAGTTGAAGCCATCATAGAGAATGCACCAGTGATGTGTCTCCTCCTACTGTTGAAAATGATGTAAACCCTTTATTGTCTGAACATGTACTGGAAAGGTTCAATTTAATAGATCTAGATGATACATCAAGTTCTGATGTGACTTTGCCTGACCCTGATGATGTTTTTGGAGATATTAACTCCTTGAAGCAAGAAATCCAAGAGCAAGCTGAGCTCAAGGTGAAAAGAGAAAAGGAAAGAGAAGTAGAGTTAAGGAATGTTGTGATTGAAAGGGATAGGTTGATGAGACAATTGGCAACAATGAAGCTCCTTAACCAAGAAGAACCTAAACCAAGTGTTGAGGGTCCGGTTGTACAAAAAAATGCTAATAAGGGAACAAAGCCTATGTCTAAAGAAAACCTAGTAGGCCACATTGATGTCCAACCCAAACCTATTGACCCAAAACCCTCAAATCATGTCAAGTCTCAACTGAGTAAGCTTGTATTAGATAAGGGGAAGCAAAAGGTTGAGGGGATTAAAATAAATGAGAAAGTGACTCCCCATTTCACTCAATAAGGTCTCTAGCCACATGTGTCATTTCAAATAGAATCTACCTTAGAAAAGGGTAAAAGGGAGAATGAAGCTCTGGCAAAAGAGTTGGAGAGAACAAAGATTGAGGCTGCAAATGCAAAAATGAAGAGAAAAATAAGTTTCCTAAAGATGTTAAACATGGATGAGGCTACACAAGTTGCAACCTCATCAAAACACCAAGATGTTTTAACAGATGGTCCTAAAACTAATCCAAACCCCACCATAAATAATTCTAGCCTGAAGAATCATGCAAATAGGTCTATAAATCCAAATTAGGATGGTTCTAGAGTACAAGATTTAGGGTCTGGTGTTGATTCTCAAAGGAATGAAGGATTATTTCAACGACGACCTATTCAGTTGGAAAGGTATACGTCATTATTCTTTGATGGTATCCCTGGTTATCCAAATCCCATCCCTACTGACTTGAGAGAAAATATGAATAAGTTTGTTGGAAATAATGTTGTAACAACATAGGAACACTTGAAAGCTTTTATGGATATGCTAAATGATTGTGAGGTAGAACATGAAGATGTTGTAATGAAATTGTTTGTACAATCTCTAGTAGAAGATGCAAGGGATTGGTATAGAGGTTTACCTAATGCTAGTATTGGTTCATGGGATGAGTTTGAAAAGTGTTTCAAGGAGCAATATGGTGATAAAACTAATGCTAGTTTTATGTTAAATGAATTTAATAACATCAAGAAGTAATTGAATGAGCCTGTGATAGAGTTTAATTTAAGATTTCAGAAAGCAATGTATAAATTGTTTCAGGTTTTGAGGCTTCATGAAAATGTTTGTTTAACTACATATTTCAATGATTTTGATGCTAAAATGGCATATCTCCTTAGAGATAAGGACCCTTGGACTATGAGGGATGCATTTAGGGTGGCTATAAATATTGAGAGTAACAAAAGAGCTTCTGGGAAGTATGGTAGGAGAGAAGAACCTACACTTTTAAAAAATCCTAAGAATAAGACTGAGAAGATTCCGGCTACAAAGCCTAAGGATGATGAAAAGTGGGAAAAGGTTTACAATACTTTGAAAGACATAAAGCAAAATGTTGCTAAGCAAGAGAAGGGTATAGGAAATGAAAGGAAACCTTATAATAAAAATGATAGGCCACTCAGATTGCAAAATTATCCTTATAATACAAATTAGAAAGATGGAAAACCAATCTTGCCTAGCCAGAAGCCAAAAAATGACCAGCATACACTAGACCCCTTGTAGAAAAATTCAATGAATTTAGTACCGGATAGACCATGGTGTGAAGTGTGTGAACATCGACATGATCAAAATTAGTGTGGTGTTGCTCAGTTGCTTGTTGTTGAGGAAGTGGAAGAGGATGTTCATGATCAAACATCAAAATATGAGCAGGATGATGTAGATTTTTGTATGGCCAGATCATACATTGATGAGGAAGAATGTTCTTCTAATGATAAAATATAGGAACTTGATGTGGATAATCAGAGGCAGAGAAGTGAGATGTATCATCAACAGATCTTTTCTAATGAGGGAGGTGATTTTGATCATAATGCTTGCAATATGGAACAGGCTAAAAATTCAGTGTCTTTAAGGAGACCGTTAGAGAAGAGATTGCAAGATTGACTAAAGAAATGGCTGCTCAAATGAGAAGTTCACTTTAATTGAGAAATAGAACTGTGGGTGGTGAGCAGGGTAAACCTGCTGGCCTATTTATTAAAGAAAAAAAGGATAAAAAAAAAGGTGTTAAGGTTGACAACAAAAAGGATGTTGTAAAAGTCAAAGAAGTTAAGAGTGATAAGGTTTGGGCTAAAAATAATGAAACCCCAAAGCCTCGAGAAGATGTGACTTCATCACTGGTGAAGACCAAGGTGATTACAAAGGTAGCTGAACCTGTTGCAAAAGATAAGAAGCAAAAGAAGCTAGGAGGAAGTAATCAACAAGAGAAAAAGGAAAATGATGAAGGTATGATGTCTAATTTGCCTAAATATACACCTATAGATATGTTTCATGTGCTTTCTTGGGTTAAGGTAATCGTACCTCTCTTAGAAATCATGAGAATCAATGAACACAAAGAAAAAACAATAGCCTTGATCATAGATATTGTTGGTAATAAGACTAAACAGGGAAGTGGTAAAGAAGTGAAGGATAAAGAGAAAGAAAAGGAAGTGGAGGGAATTTTGTCACAAATTCCCCCTGTGTATTTAGAAAATTCTATTAATATGTGCCTTGAAAACATAACCCCTTTTTTCTTAAGTGTGGATATAAATTGGAAAACTTTTTAAGGAACTATATGATAGATTTAGGGGCATCAAATAATGTTATGCCAGTCAAAATAATGGAGGCAATGGGCTTGACAGTAGATATTGCTCAAGGTAAATGTCATGCTATGGATTCAAGAGAAGTACCAGTTGTTGGGACTATTAGAGCATTACCTTATAAATTGACTCAGTACCCTGACAAGGATTTAGTCATGATTGTATTGGTTGCAGATATCCCACCTCATTTTGGAATGCTTTTGTTAAGAAAATGGAGTGCATCAATGGGGGGTAACATGAAATGTGATTTGTCATTTGCTACTTTCTCCATTGATGATAAGGATGTCAAAATTGAAAGAGAATCAAAAGTATCTCATATGATTGAGCATGGCCCGATTGAAAATATGACATGTTTTATCGATATTGGTATAGATGAGTTCAGGGTTGAGGAATTCTCTAGAAATTGTGATAAGCCTATTGCATTGATTGATACAGAAATAAAACAATTGGAAAAATCTAATGACTTGTGGACTATGTATTTTGATGGTGCAAGTTCAAAGGAAGGCTCTGGTGCAGGTGTTTTGTTACAATCACTAAGTGGAAAGACATTTAGGTTCTCTTTCACTCTATTATTTGAATGTATAAATAATGTGGTAGAGTATGAAGCCTTGTTATTAGGGTTGATATTGGCAGCAAAACATGGGATCAAGAAGCTCAAGGCAATTGGGGATTTTGAGCTTGTGGTCTCCCAAGTTAGATCCAAGTATGTATCAAAGAAAAAGAGGTTGAAACAGTAAAGGAATGTTGTTTGGGATGAATTGGAGAGCTTTGATGCATTTGGCATAGGATGGATGGAAAGAGGTCAACATAAGGTGGCAAATTTATTAGCTAATATTGCAATAAAACCAGATGATATGTCTTATGCTGGAATTTCAAAGGTTGAGGTGCAAACCAGGCCATTTGTTCCTGATAATGTAAAAAATTGGCAAGTTTTTGATAATGATGATGATATATTAAGATTTTTGAATTGTGTGGGTGAATATGAAAATCAAGAAATTGACTTTGGAGCTTTTGTTGAAAATATTGATGGTAAGGATACTATATTTGGAAATGAGTTCATTTAGTTAAAGACAAACACAATTCCCAAGGGTCTAGTTGTACTAGAAAGAGTGTTTGATAATCAAGATAAGACAAAGGCTAATCACACTGCTTCCCATCCTAATGACTTGGAAGAGATAAATCTTGGAACAAAAGCATCCCCAAAGAAGGTGTATATTGGAAAGAAAATGTCACCAAAGGTGAGAAGGATGCTAATTGACTTATTAAGGAAGTTTAGGCATGTGTTTGCATGGTCCTATGATGATCTTAAGGCATACAGGGAGGATCTTTTTCAACATGAGATTCCTTTGCGCAATGATGCCAAGCTATTCAAACAAAAGCAAAGGCCTATTAATCCCACTTTATCCCCCAAAATGCAAGAAGAATTAATGAAACTAAGGGATGTAGGAATCATCAAGCCAATCAAACATTCATCTTGGGTGTCAAACTTGGTACCAGTAAGGAAGAAAAATGGAGACATCAGGTTATGTGTAGATTTAAAAAATTTGAATGTGTCTTCATTAAAAGACAATTATCCATTACCCAATATGGAAGCCATGTTGCAAAGGGTGATAGGCTGTGAATTGATGTTTATGATAGATGGTTTTTCTGGTTATAACCAGCTTATGGTCAAAGAGTCTGAGCAGTTTAAGACAACTTTTACCACACCATGGGGAACATATATTTATGTAAGAATTCCATTTGGTCTAACAAATGCAGTAGCTACTTTTCAGAGAGCCATGGATGTGGCATTCTAAGATTTCATTAATTTGTTTTTGGTGATTTACCAAGATGACTTGAAAACATATTCTAAAAAGGAAGAGGATCATTGTGAGCATCTGGAGAAGATATTCGTTAGGGATTTGGAGTATGGTATTTCTTTGAATCCAAAGAAATGTGTGTTTGGAGTACTAGAGGGAAAATTATTGGGACATATTGTTTCCAAGGACAGAGTAAAAATTGATCCAAAGAGGGTAATTGCAATTGATAAAGTTCCACAACCCCAAAATTTTAAAGGAATACAATCTTTCTTTGGAAAAATAAACTTCTTAAGGAGGTTTGTGAAATTTTTTGCTAAGATAGTTCACCCTATTTCCAAAATGCTCAAGAAAGGAGCCAAAGTTGAATGGGATAAGGAGTCTGTGTAGGCTTTCAAATCCATTAAGCAAGCAATAAAAGAGGCTCTTGTGTTAAGAACCCCTGATTTTTCCAAACCTTTACAAATTTTCTCATTTGCTTCATTCCACACAATTGTAGTTGTGTTATTGCAAAAGAATCAGAAGGTTTTGAACAACTTGTAGCATTTTTCAGCATATCTTTACAAGTTGTAGAACTTAAGTATGATATAAATGAAAAATAGGCATATTCACTGGTAAAAGCAGTAAAGGCTTTTAGGCCTTATTTGATGGGAGCTACTATAATTGCCTATGCGCCTAGTGTTGTTGTTAAGGACATCTTCACACAAAAAGAAGTCTCAAGAAGGTGCAGGTGGATAAATAGGATCCAGGAATTCAATATTGAGGTTTAGATTACTAAACTGGTAAGAGGACAAGGATTGGCCAAGCTTATGGCCCAAAGTAATCTAGAAGCAAGTTAGATAATTTTGCTAGAAGAAGAGAATAGATCACACATATGTGATATGGAGCATTCTAAGTGGTATAAAGATGTGATATATTATTTGCAAAGAATGAAATGTCCTGACAACTTGAGTGAAAATGAGAAAACAACATTGATGTTACATACTATCAAATATGTTATCATAGATGGAAAGCTCTAGTGGAGAAATGCAGAAGGTGTCATGTTGAAGTGTGTTGACCAAGATCAAGCAAAAGAACTTTTGAGTGAGATGCATGGTGGAGTTTTTGGAGGGAATTATATGGCTAAAATAACTGCACATAAGATAATGAGGGTTGGATTTTGGTGGCCTACAATTTTTAAGGATGCACACCAACTAGTGAAGACATGTGATGCTTGTCAATGTTTTTCTAGTAAGTTAAAGTTTTATGGTAAATTTCCTCTAAAACCAGTTATAGTACAAGCTCCATTCCAACAATGGGGTATTGATTTTGTAGGACAGATAACATGTAAATCTAGTGGAGGCCACTCATGGATATTGGTGGCTACTAATTATTTTACCAAGTGGGTGGAAGCAATTCCAACAAAGAAAGACACTAGTAAAGTGGCAATTGACTTCCTGATGAGCTGTATTGACTAGATTTGGATGTCTAGAAAGGATTGTGTCAAACAATGCAATGTGTTTTAGATTTGAGGAATACATAGAATTCTATGAGAAGCATGGCATCCAAATTTTTTATTCATCACCATACCACCCACAGGGAAATGGACAGGCATAATCAAGTAATAAAAGCTTGATGAAGATCATTAAAAGAATCTTGGATCAGAATAAAAAGGCTTGGGATTCTAAGTTGAGATTAGCAGTCTAGGTAGATAGGGTAACTATGAAGAAGGAAATAGGTTGTGCCCGATTTGACTTGGTTTGTGGGATAAATTCCAGGTTGCCCCAAAATAACTTAATGGAAATGTATAAGTTTGTCCAGATGTATGATAATGAAATTGATGATGAGATGCAATTGAGAGTGGACGCTCTTATAGAATTAGATGAAACCATGAGGGAGGCTCAAAAGAGAAATGCAAAGTTGTAGTTGCAAGTAAAGAATTTGTATGACAAGAGGGCAACTACGAGGAGTTTCAAAGATGGAGATTTGGTTTTAATGTGGAATGCCAAACTAGAAGATAAAGGGAAACATGGGAAATTTGATGCAATCTGGTTGGGTCCATTTTTTATTAATGGTAAGTGGGGTGAAGATTCGTACTTCCTCCAAGATATGACAGGGGATATTCTTGAACTACCAGTTCATGGATAGTTCTTGAAGTTATAATTCACTTGAAGTAATCTTTTCCATGAACAGTAGTTTAGGTTTGTATATTTTGTACATAGTTCGGGTTGTTTTGTCCAAACAATCCCTTTTTGGTCATCTCTGCATCTTGGTCTGCTCTTCTTGAGATTTTGAATCCTCGCTTCATTCTAGTGGAATGAATGTCCCCAACTGGAGCCACTGATGGAACTTCAAAATTTTTGCTCCTTATGTTTCACTCATGCCCTACCTTTTGTCACTGGTCTTTCATGGTGTCAAAATTTTCCTTGGGTTAGGGGTTTTAGCCTTATTTGCATGTAAAACCCTTGTATTTATCTTACGCCTTGGTTGGGATCTATTTCGTTGTTACTTTTTGAGGGGTTCTAAAATGACTTATGTCTGATCATTTCATCTAAGCCGAGTCCCTTTGCTTTAAATTTTATTTCCTCCGTAGGGTTTTATTTTTCCTAAGTCTTGGTCAGCCCCGTGTTTCATCATTTAAAAACAAGTTATGTCATTGTTTACCATCCACCTAGTGATGCCCCTTGTTCTCTTAATAAATATTTTGTTTTGCAAAAGGATGAAATTCGTGCTATGGTTGATCAACTACCGTTTGATCTCAGTCATTCCCCGCCATCCTGCGATGACCCTACCATAGTGCTTCGATTGATCCCGATATCACAAGCGGGCGCCATGTTTCCTTTTTTGGCGTGGCTGAAGGAGATAAGTTTGTGTGTCATCGATCAATTATTGTCAGATATCAACGATTTCCCTCCATCATGTAATCCAAAATTGTAAGGTCTTTATCGATCGCGATATCACAGGCGACTACCGCATGTCTCATCTAATAAAGCCGAAGGATAAAGGAAATAATTTGTAAATTAATCTGGCCTTAATTCATTAAAAGGCAGGTTACTAAAGTTCTCTTAAGGTTCACGTGTTTTAAATCAGTGGATCTGTTATAATATTGGTGGGAAAGTTGCTTGATGGATAATGGTAAGGCTAGCGATTGTGTTAAACGAACAAGATCATTGATGCTCAAGATCTACGGTTGCCCACCATCGCATGATCTGAAGTTGCAGGATCTTTACTGATTGCGATATCATGGGCGACCGCCACTTGGACTTCCTTGGCAGTGTATGGTATGGTGGGCCCCTTATTTGCCATGTTGGCAATTGTGTCAAGTTATTTTGAAGATTGTTGTTTGATCATTTGATCTAACTGAAGGATCGATGGCTAGAATTTAAGTTTGTGTCTTGGTGCAGCGTGCAGGTGAGCTTTAATGGCGGATGAGAAATTACTAGCATGATTTAATCAATAAATCAGATGTTGCGGTTACAACGGTTTCCAATTTTGCTTTAATGGCAATTTCGGCGCGAGTTTCTTGTGGTTTTTTATTGTTGCATCAAATTTTCCAGGTGTGCCAATTGGCTGGTGACATGTGTACTTTCTAGCCCGATGCTTGTTTGCTCCTTCATTTTCTATAAGAAGGATTTCAAGGCCAAAAGTACGGGTGAGCAAGTTAGATAACTTTTTGTCGAGTCTAGGTGAAGTTGCAGAGCAAATTGTAAAGTCCAATGGTTTTAGAGAGAAATGCAATTTAGGTTATGGGTCATTCTGTAATAGGTTTTGAGTTCATGGGGATTTAATGTTGTATAACAACACTAGCATTTGAGTTGAAATAAAAAATTCAAGCTCATGTCTCTCCATTGTACATGCATATCTGAACTTTGAATAAAATAACTAAGGGTTGTTTTATCCATCTCACTATTGTGGTGTGTATGATTCTATTTTAGCTTTAATTCAAGGAATTAATTAAAATGCTTAAATGGGATTATAGGCGGATATGTTTTGTATAAGAATTTGATAAGTAGTATTGGGTTAGAATGCATACTAATGAAATTGTAATGCAATATTGTCAGGGATTTCATATGTTATGTGTTAATTCTATGATATGCCTTTAGATACTTATGAATTTGACTCCTCTAATGGATATGTGGCACTGATCTAAGTTGTACTTGTTTGTGTACTTCATTATTTGTTTGTCTTTTCCTGGAGCTTGCTACAAATTTCAAATCAATGACTATCTTATACTATGGATTGTGTTTAGTTATCTCATGCTCCACTAATGGAATTTCAAAAAATTTGCTCCTTATGTTTCACTCATGCCCTACCTTTTGTCACTGGTCTTTCATGGTGTCAAAATTTTCCTTGGGTTAGGGGTTTTAGCCTTATTTGCATGTAAAACCCTTGTATTTATCTTACGCCTTGGTTGGGATCTATTTCGCTGTTACTTTTTGAGGAGTTCTAAAATAACTTATGTCCAATCATTCTGTCTAGGCTGAGTCCCTTTGTTTTAAATTTTATTTTCTCCACAAGGTTTAATTTTTCCTAAGTCTTGGTTGGCCCTGTGTTTCATCATTTAAAAACAACTTATGTCATTGTTTACCATCCGCCTAGTGATACCCCCTTGTTCTCTTAATAAATATTTTATTTTGCAGAAGGATGAAATTCACGCTATCATTGATCAACTACCATTTGATCTCAGTCGTTCCCTGCCATCCCACAATGACCCCACCACAGTGCTTCGGTTGATCGTGATATCACGAGCGAGCGCCATGTGTCCTTTTTTAGCATGGCCGAAGGAGATACGTTTGTGTCATCGATCAATTATTGTCAGATATCAATGGTTGCTCGCCATTGCATGATCCAAAATTGCAAGGTCTTTACCAATCACGATATCACGGGTGACTGCCATTTGTCTCATCTGATGAAGCCTTTGAAGGATAAAGGAAATACTATGGTAAATTAATCCGACCTTAATTCATTAAAAGGTGGGTTACTAAAGTGCTCTTAAGGTGCATATGTTTTAAATTGATGGATCTGTTATAATCTTGGCGAGAAAGTTGCTTAATGGATAATGATAAGGCTGGTGACTGTGTTGAACGAACAAGATCACTGATGCTCAAGATCTATGGTTTCCCGCCATCATGTGATCCAAAGTTGTAGGATCTTTACTGATTGTGATATTGCGGGTGATCACCACATGGACTTCCTTGGTAACGTATGGTATGGTGGGCCCCATATTTTCCAAGTTGGCGATTGTGTCAGCTTATTTTGAAGACGATCGTTCAATCATTTGATCTAACTGAAGGATTGATAGCTAGAATTTAAGTTTGCATCAAATATGGTTGGAGTCGTTCATGCAGTGTGCGGGTGAGCTTTAATGGCGGATGAGAACTTACTGGCATGATTTAATCAATAAATCAGATGTTGTGGTTACAACGGTTTCTAGTTTTGCTTTAATGGCAGTTTCAACATGGGTTTCTTGTGGTTTTTTTATTGTAATGGCAATTTTAGCGTGGGTTTCTTGTGGTTTTTTATTGTTGCATCAACTTTTCTAGGTGTGCCAATTGGCTGGTGACATGTGTACTTTTTGGCCCAATGCTTGTTTGCTCTTTCATTTTCTATAAGAAGGGTTTCAAGGCTAGAAGTACGGGTGAGCAAGTTAGATAAATTTTTGTCAAGTCTAGGTGAAGTTGCAGAGCAAATTGTAAAGTCCAATGGTTTTAGAGAGAAATGCAATTCAGGTTCTGGGTCATTTTGTAACATGTTTTGAGTTCATGGGGATTTAATGTTGTATAACAGTACTAGCATTTGAGTTGAAATGAAAAATTCAAGCTCATGTTTCTCCATTGTACATGCATATCTAAACTTTGAATAAAATAACTAAGGGTTGTTTTATCCATCTCACTATCGTGGTGTGTATGATTCTATTTTAGCTTTAATTCAAGGAATTAATTAAAATGCTTAAATGGGATTATGGGCGGATATGTTTTGTATAAGGATTTGATAAGTAGTATTGGGTTAGAATGCATACTGATGAAATTGTAATGCAATATTGTCAGGGATTTCATATGTTATGTGTTAAATCTATCATATGCCTTTAGATACTTATGAATTTGACTCCTCCAATGGATATGTGGCACTGATCTAAGTTGTACTTGTTTGTATAATTCAGTATTTGTTTGTCTTTTCCTAGAGCTTGCTACAAATTTCAAATCAATGACTATCTTATACTATGGATTGTGTTTAGTTATCTCATGCTCCAGGTAGCTGATATTATCGATGAACAACCGATTCTATTTGATATTATCATATCATGTTGAGCTATTAATTGAGATTATTTGTTATTGTTAATGTTGTTTATGATAATGGTGCAAAGGTTGTAAACACATTAAGGGATTACCCTCCCAGGTCTTGTAGAGCCCGAAGTGTAGGAGGCTTTTTAAAGTCCTTGTCAATTGGTTTAGACCCTTTGAGCTACCCTTGATTGGAATTGGCAATTCCATAGGTAGATTAGAAGACAAACCTGGTTACATTGTAAAAATGAAACCAACAATCCCTCAAGGGGAATTTATCATATAAAAACAATGCAAATAACAATGGCCATCTGAGGTAACTCTATAAATAATTTCCAAAGGTTTTAGGTAAAAAAGAAATGAACTAATCAACTTGGTATTGTTGACCTTCTAGTTGAAGAATATGAAACAAAAGTTTTATACTTTACTTAGAAAAAGCACATTGTTGTTGGTCATTCCATACTACTAAAATAGAAAATAAAATACTCTTCTTATAGAGTTTATTATAGTCAATCAAAGGAAAAAAAGCAAGCTAAAAAAACATTCTAAATACTATGTACACATGCAAATATTCAAAGTGTGATAAAAGCAAAAAAAAAACAATGCAAATATATTAAAAAATCAATGCCTTATACCAACAAAACAACACTATAATATGCCCCCATTTATCTTTCAGAATGTTGAGCATGTCTACTAAAGTTCGACATAAGAGAAATACCCCTGTTTATGTGAAACTAAGATTCAATAGAGTACAAATTTGCTTCCACCATACCCAACAACCTGTAAATATCTGATGTCATAAACATTGTTATATGATTTTATACCACTCTGCAATTTCTCTCTTTATGACGGTTTAATCAAAGGACTCTACCAACTAAAACAATTTAATGACTAAAAAAAAAAGTTTTAAATCTCCAATAATCCTCTTCTAGATAGAAGATGAACAACAAAGACCAAATACCCAACTTGAAGGCCATTTAACCTTACCTTGAGATTTTGCAAATAGTGTTGCGCTCTCAATGGTGGCGATAAGTCAAATCTAGCAAAGTTCACTAGAAAAATCTTCTGAAACCCTACAAGAGCATAATTTTTTTAAAATGAGGCAAACCAAAATCAATCTCCCTACAACTAAGACCAAATACCCACACACCAATTGAAATGCAAGAATTCAACAAAATCATTCAATACCCAATTCACAAGCGGACTGTCATGCTCCTTTGGTCGTTCTTAACGGTAGAGCCATAGAGTATCCTAACAAAATTATATAACATAGAATCTAAAGCAAAAAAATTAACTCTACAACAACTATTACGAAACCCTAACAATGTTGAATTTTTTTTTCAAGCAGACAAATCGAAAATCACAGTAAACGAACAATAGGTCTAAAGCAGATTTATAATGAATCTTGGTGTGACAAAGAAGCTCCTAAGTGGTTGAAAGCATATCCATTGCAAGAACAAGGAGCATGAGGTGGGCATAAGGTGCCAATAGTTGTAAAAACTCAGGTTACAGAGCATTATTATTTTTACCTGTCGACCTCAACAAACTAGGGGAGAGGATCCAGTACCTGAGCATGTTCCAATAGTTGTGAATGTTCTTGTGATATTTTTGTCCATTTATAGAACATGTATAGACTAATACTTGAACATTAAAATATCAAGTTTTATACATTTGTGTGTTAATAATTGAAATATAATTAATCATTTTAAATCTATTTTATATATATCATTGAATTATTAATATTTGAATAACTAACCATTAACTAATATTAAAATAAGAAACCAATGTCATTAATTACATATTGAATATGGAACCAAATAAAATTATTTCCAAAACAACTTCAAAGAACTTAAATAAATTATTATATTCCAATATGTATGATTTTACAATATATTGGTTCAAACACATGAACCAAATAGTCAAACCATTACATGTTGATGTATAATAAATAATCTAAATTGTTCAACTTTTGGATCCCAACATGGCATCAATAAAATAATGTATGTCCTGTCATTCATCCCATCCCTCATAAATTCTAAGGTGTACATTCCTAGCCTACAAAACTTTAGTTTCCTAGCCTGCAGACTTCAACCATCTAACTTGTAGACTTCAGCCACCCAATTTTTTGTACGTGCAAATAGGAAACACACATATTTGAGGCTCACCATTCGAATGGAAACAAGCAATCAAAATGTAAAGATTTAAAATTGCATCCATCAATCCACCCGATCACCTCTTTGCCCAATTAAAATGTAGGATTTCAAATCCATGTATCAAACAATTTTTAAAAATTTGGAGGGAAGAAACTATAAGAATAACATACAATGCAAGAAAGCCATTTACATTTTCACTGTAGACAATTAAGACCTTTCCACCATATTAGACGAGACATTCCTACAATTTCAACAATTACTTCTCTGTAGATTGATCAAACAACACAAACCAACCATTTTTTTCTATTTTCTGTCAAGGTGTTCTATTTTTTCCTTTAATACATTTTAACACAATTTTATTGTTCATTGTTTTTTCCTTCAATATATTTTAACACAATTTTACAATTCATTCCTTTTGTTGCAAGAACTAAATAGTTATAGGCTATGATCATATATTAATTTAAATAGTGGATGCCTCCATGCAGGATACATTTTATTTCTATATATTCCCATGTGAAATATCTTTGCAATTTTGATATCTCCATTGTGACATCTTTTCAGTCCTTTGTTCTAATTACTTTTGAATTTTCGTGATCTGATATCTATAGTTTTAATTTAGCCTGCAAATTTTCATTTCGACATTAGAGATCATTTTATCTTTGTAGTTTAAGAGTGTCGTCAATAATCTTTAGGGTTTGTTTTGTGATGGGGTCAAATTTCCACCCTAAATGCACACATTGATCTTTCAGATGTGCAATCAACAATCTTAGTTTAGGCTGGCAATTTCCATTTTGACTTTAGATGAAATCCTTGGTGCTTAATGTTCCTCATTTGATAGTATTAGCGTTAAGTATCCTCATTACTCTAGAGGGTTTTGTGATTGGGTCATACTTCTACCAAAAATGTAGCCACTTCATTTTTTCATTTTTTGGATGATTGAGGTAACAGGTTATAAGATTACATGATTCTTCCTATTAAAGTGTAAAATTATACACATGTACAAGTGTAAAATACTTGATTGGCAATAGTTCCAAAGCTAAATAAACATCACTATAAATTAGTCAACTTTGTGTTTGTCATACTACGTAACCTTTACCAACAATAATTTGTTCTTGTTTGTCACAGTATGCAAATTTTATAACAAATATTTGTCTATTTAATTAATTAAAGTGTACTATTGTATACTTAATATTTATGTTTTGGAAACAATGTGTGCTTGGAAAATCTCCATAAGTAGTTACAATGCGTAAATTTTGATGGTGTTCAAATTCAAAATATTTTGTTGAACTATATAAAAATAATGTCATTAAAGTTGAAATCGACATGCCATGAAGTCTAAAAATACCTTTGTATCTATAAACATACACCTATATGTATTATGTTTATATACATACATACACACACATATATATACAAATATATATATATATATATATGTGTGTGTGTGTGTGTGTATGTTTATGTATTATATATATATATATATAGTAATTACCAACAATAATTTTTCTTGTTTGTCATAGTATGCAAGTTTTATAACAAATCTTTGTCTATTTAATCAATTAAAGTATATTATTGTATACTTAATATTTCTCTTTTGGAAACAATGTGTGCTTGGAAAATCTCCATGAGTGGTTGCAATGCTTAAATTTTGATGTTGATGTTATTCAAAATATTTTGTTGAACTATATTAGAAATGTCATTAACGCTTAAATGAGCATGTCATGAAATCTAAAAATATCTTTGTACATATAAACATACATCTATATATATATATATATATATATATATATAAACATACACACACATATATGTGTGTATATGTTTATGTATATTATATATATTTGTGTATATTTATGTATATTATATATATTTGTGTATGTTTATAGATATTTGTAGTAATATTTTTAGTTTCAATTCTGATTACTAAATGATATTTTTCTCAAAATCTATATCCTGTTAGCAATTTTAGGATTGTTTAATTGTTTATATATATCCATAGGCACTATATGTTAATATTAAAATGAGAAAAGAAATATAATGAAAATAGAAAATTAAAGAACAAGACAAAAGACATAGATTTTATAGTGATTCAACAATTGCCTACATCCACTTTCTTTTCTTTTTTTTAGTTCAAGGGGTAAATGCTTTTGACCGGAGCTATGAACCGGATACAACCATTCAACAATACCACCCCAATGGGGTTTGAACCTTGGTGGCAAGAACAACAATGCCACCAATAAACCATCACACCATGCCAATACCAGCAATTGCCTACATCCACTTTCAACAATAGGGAAATCTCTTTATTAATTTTGAATTACAATACAATACATCAATATTCAAGCAGCAATAGTATTTATAAAATGGTCTTCACTCCAATAAATAGAAAAAATAGTCTATGAGAGAAACTTTCCAATAGAGGGAAAAAGGCATCCTTATCCAATCTGTTTGAGAATCTTGCCAATTTGGGCTTCACCAAACCCAACAATCTCCCACTTGAAGACCAAATTGTTGCTCAGAGATATCCCCCAATGTAGGAATTTACATCAACCACAACGAAGATTTGAGCTTCGCCAAATTCTATTCAAGAACGCTTCGGATGAGTCTCCTCCAAAGCACATCAAATTTAATAACCTCCATGGATTTTAAAATTTTCATTTCCTTCCCGATAGCCAAAATCAAATCTGGACTTTCACCATGGCCCCAATCCAAAATATTTTTTTGTACACCACCAGTACAAATCCTTCTCTACATACCAATCATTACTAGAAAATTTTTCAAATTCAACTTTATTAAATTGATAAACTGTTGCAATAAATTTTTCATCAAAGAAAACATCAAAATATGATTTTACTTCACCTTCTCCTATAGCCTTCATCTCACTTGAGATTAACACATCCCACTTTTTTTCAACTACTTCCATCCACAGCAATAAATCATCCCCTTCACTTTCTCTATGTCCTTCAACGGACACTCTTCTGTTGCAACTGCATTATACTCACATGCATCATCATAATAACATTTATCAAAATTGGATTTTACCTCCATTGCTACAAATTTTTCTCTATCTACAATCAATGCATTCCACTCTGCCTCTATACCATCCACCTAGGACTCGAATATCAAATTATCATAAACTATTTCTATTGCGGGCTTGAATAATGGATTATGATAAACCATTTTTGCCTAAGTTTGATTCTCAGCCTCTTCCTCAGGTTCATCATCACTTGCCTGGTGCCAGACTGTATCCTCCCCATCTCGAAAGGAAAAATCCATAGTCTCTTTAGCCAAATCCTCATTTTTCCAGCCATCCCACCAATGAACATGGTGGGTCATTTCAACTTCCACTTGCACGGCATTACTTTCTTCTTAATCTAAACTGCCAATAAATTCTTCAATAATAGAATTAGCTTCATCATTTATTTCATCAAAAAACATCTAATGAATAGCTCCCACTTCATCAAGTCTCAAATTAGTGGCATACGACCAAGACATGAGAGCTCGAGCCTAATCATCCCAGTTGGGACTCTCTTCCATAACAACTTGGTCATCTTCATTAACTTCATCATCTTCATCATTTGAAACTCCCACTTCATCTCATCTCTTCACAACATAAAAACACTCAACTTCAGGATCTAAAACCTAATAGTCTTCCATCTTTGCTCAATACTTTTCCATAGCTCAAGAAATTCTTCACCGATTTCTAGCACCAAGCTTCATACTCTGATACCAATTTTTAATATTAAAATGAGCAAAGAAACATAATGAAAATAGAAAATTAAAGAACAAGACAAAAGACACAAATTTTATAGTGGTTTGGCAATTGCCTACATCCACTTTCAACAACAAGGAAATCTCTTTTATTAATTCTAAATTACAATACAATACAACAATATTCAAGCAGTAGCAGTATTTATAAAATGGTCTTCACTCCAATAAATGGAAAAAACAGTCTATGAGAGAAACTTTCCAATAGAGGCAAAAGGCATACTTATCCAATTTGTTTGAGAATCTTGCCAATTTGGGCTTCACCAAACCCAACATTATGGTAGCAAGAAAGAGAAAAATCAAAAGAATGATCAAAAGGCTGAGGACCCATTTACCATAGGGAGTGAAATTACAAGTGGTTGACTCAGATGATGGAAACACTTCAACCAACCCACCTCAAGATAACATAGCTTGTGATCTAATTGTTGACAATATTACAAAAACAATGGATGTTGCTGACAAATCTCTACATCATAGATAGAAAACTAAATGCAATAATGGCGAGTGAACATAAGAAGATATGGATCATGCCATCAATGATGTTGAGGATTTTTTTTTTCTATAAGAGAAGCAACAAAAATATGGGGAATCCTTGCTAGCAGTTTAACATATTAGCTATTAGGATTGACAACAACAGAAAGAAAGGGATCACCAACAATCCTTTCTATGGAAGAAGAGCTAGAAATAGTTGACTAGTGCAAAGACTTGGCTTAGCTTGGTCATGGATTGGAGGTTATTAAGTTGAAATCACATGTGGCGCATATTTGTCAAATGAGGCCAAATCCATTCAAAAATGGTTTACCAGGCAGATCATGGTGGAGGGGTTTCCGCAAACGTCATCTAGGATTGACCATAAGGACTACAAAGGGTCTAGATAGGGATAGAGCTATTATGTTACGACCAAGCATTGTG
Organism: Sequoia sempervirens; assembly: GCA_007258455.2. Classification (NCBI taxonomy): domain Eukaryota; kingdom Viridiplantae; phylum Streptophyta; class Pinopsida; order Cupressales; family Cupressaceae; genus Sequoia; species Sequoia sempervirens. Next base: position 48,341 of record VDFB02361134.1, read on the forward strand.
GCAGATTTCTATGATAACTTAGAAAAGTTATATAATTCTAATCAATATGGACAACCAGGATATGGAATTGTGATGAAACAGGCGTACAAGTAGGAAAAAATTGTGGGATGCGAGTGATTGCAAAGTTGGGCAGCAGAAGTGTGCCACATATTTTATCTAAAAGTAGAGAATGGATAACAATATTATGTTGTATTAATGCAACAGGTCATAGAATTCTAGGATTCTATCTTTTTAAGGAAAAAAGATAATTGAGAAATTACATCGCGAATTGTGAACCAGGAGCCTACATAGTAGCACAACCACATGCTTGGATGACCAAATAGTTATTCTTGAATTGGCTACATCATTTTGCTAGATCAGTTCCAGGTGGGGCTTCACCCACAAACATACATCTCCTTATTTTTGATGGGCACATAAACCATGTTGCTTTAAATACAATCAAAAAGGCTAAATCTCTAAGTATTGATCTTCTTACACTGCTTGCCCATACCAGTCATAAATTGTGGCCTTTGGATGTAAGTGTTTTTTCTCCATTCAAGACATATTTCAAGTTTGAGAGGTCCAAGTGGATGGAAAAACATCCACACTTAGAAATAAGGATAATTGAATTGGAAAAACTTGCAAGAAAATCTTTCAAACATGCTCTTGTGCCTGATGACATCATTTTAGGTTTTCAAAGGACTGGAATTTGGCCACTAAATAGAGATGCACTCTGTAATGATATGAGACCAAGTAAGGCATTCACTATATAAGATGATAATGAGCTTGCAGGAATTGTAAGCATTTTAAGATTGGTTGGTTATGAAGAGATTGTTGTAGAACAATGCTTGGAACAAATGGAAACAAAACAATCAACAACAACAATAGACCCAAAAGAAGGCATAATTTCACCAACTCATGTAAGCCAAATGGAAATAGAAAAATCAGCAACAACAATAGACCCAGAAGAAGGCATAATTTGACCAACTCATGTCAGCCAAACACAATATGAAAATGACTTGGATAATGACACGAGCTTACCAACACATATTGACCCACCAGATTGGGTTCAAGAAAGAGCAAAAGAGTTAGGAGTACAAATTAATTTCCAAGGCAAAGAAACCTCATTTCCTATGCCTTCCCCACCTCCATTGCCAAGGTCTGAAGTGATTCATTATTATGCAGATACATTAGAGTGGGATACTACAAATCTGGAACCTAATGGAGTTGAAGACAATCAAGGTGGATACAATGAAGGTTCACAAATGAAACCTGAAGCTTTTGCAAAAAATGAAGAGGTGCTATGTAGTCAAGGCTCCTTAAATTTTTTTTTGAAGCTACCTATTGAAAGGGTTAGAAAGAGGTCCACTGCCTCTAATGATAATACACTCAGATTGGGCAGACAATCTCAATCTAATTACATAATGTTGTAGGAGCTGCAAGAAGCAAGGAAAGTTGAACTTGAACAACAGAAAGCAAGGAAGAAACAACAGATGGAGGAAAAGAAACTTCATCAAATTGAACAAAGAAAAAGGAATGAAGAGAAGAAAATTGAAAGAGAACTAATGAAACAAAGGAGAGAGGAAGAAAGGCTATATAAGCAAAGTGAGAGGGAGTTGAAAAAGAAACAAAGGTAGCTAGGTAAGAATAGGAATTCAACACATCCTTCAACCAATTTAGGGGGGGAGAGGAGTACTCCATCAACCCCTCTCCCTTAACATCATCAAACTCTAAGAGATATGTACCAAATTTTAACCCTTGCATATGTTGCTCTTACTAACTTCCAAGTTAGTTTAGATAAGAATCCAACACTAGATGCAAGTAGAGTAGGGCAACAAAGTACTCTAACAACCCCCTACCTAAACATCATCAGACTTTGAGAGATATGTACAACATTTTAACCCCTACCTATGTTGCCCTTAACAAATTACAAACATTTACTAGCCATATTCCCCCCTCATTCCCCTATGAAACAATTTCAATTTTCTGGCCTTTTAGAAGAGCATATGTTTGGTCGTCTTGCTCCTATTACACCTCATGTTGACTTAGCTAATCCAAAAAAAACTACAATAAATAGTCATATGAGGGAGCCAAAACCATTCCCTAGCTTTATGGTGAATTAGTCAATTCTGCAAAGCCTATTTTGCATAATTTATGTTCAATTTGGCAAAACATTTTTTTGCAGACCATGCCTACTTTGCAATATCCACAAACTGGTCATTTTGGAATGTTATTTTCTAGATGATGTAACCATTTTTGCAAAACATGCCTATTACTTTGCAATATCTACAAGGTGGTCAATTTGGATTCTAGATGATGCAACCTTTTTTTCCAAACCAAGACTACTTCACAATATGTAGTAGGCTGGTAATTTTGTAATGTTTTAAAATTCCATATATTGTAACCTTTTTTGCAGACCATAACTACTTTGCAATGACTACAAGGTTCATCATTTTGTATTGTTTCAATTTTATAGGCAATGTAAAATTTTCTACAGACCATGCAATGTCTACAGGCATGTCATCTTGTAAAGTTTCAATTTTCTAAAAAATATAATTTTCTTTTGCAAAGCACATTCACCTACTTTGTAATGTTTAAATTTTGCAAAGGAATGCAAAATGCCAATAATTGTTTGTTTATTTTCTTATCATATGGAAGTTTGCAATAGTCCAATTAGCACTAAAAAATCTTAATTAAACTTAAAATGTGTGAGTAAGATTGACATATGAAATTCTATTTTAACTGCTTGAGATCCTGGAAAACATTATAATTGAGATGCGATTTCTCAATTCCATACAAGAATGCCACTTCTTGTATTGGTATATCTCAAGCAAGATGAACTAATCGGCTTACCTCTAAAATTCACTTATGATTTCTAGTAGTAGCCATCAAAAGTTGTCTTATCTGTCTTTATTTTAGTATTCATAAATCAACAAAGTATAAATAGATTACTGCACCGAGTCTTACAAGAATGAGCATTGAATTTAAAGTTGGAAAATGATAGTATAGTGGATCATGAACGATCACTATTTGCTTGATTTGTGCACAACATATTGTATGATGGACGATAAATTACTAGTAATGTATCTAAAAAATACCCAAGAAATTGACCCTACATCATCTCAATTAGATCTACAAGCATGCTCCAAACAACTCATGGATGAGAATGCTGAAGAATGTGAAAGTAGTTTGGAGCGAAAAAAAATTGATATAGAGAATGACAGGGAATCTGGAAGGTTACTAGAAGTTAAGAGTAGTTTCATACATAAACCATAACTGAGAAAACTAAATGTCAATGACCATTGACATAACGGTTCCCCAACTAGATATGAATACATCCAATTCTTTCGTTAAATATGAGAAAACTAATACCATTTTTAGAACAAATCTAAAGTTGGATTCAAAATCAAGCTTCAAACGAACTCCCTACATCAATCAGTATACTAGAGGCGATAATGTTGCATCAGGAGCTATTAATTTGGCATCAATGAATGGAGCTTCTAGAAGGATACTCTCAAAATCAATGGAAGAACATGTTATAACTGCTTGAGATCCTGGAAAACCCGTGCTGGGAGTTGATTGGGTTGATAAAGTTGTATGTGGCCATCAAAGTCTCTATTATAAAGATTGAATTTCTATCATGGGATAATTTGGAAGAAGTCTCTATTATAAAGACTGAATTTCTATCATGGGAGCAAAGAGATAGTTTTGCTACTCAACAAAGGTGTTTGGAGAAAAGGAGATACATCCTCATGGCACGTCTTATGTCAACCCATCTCAAATGCCTATGGATTGCTCACACACATATATGTGGTGTGAGCCAGGGCATGAGATTGTCCTATAGCCATGGAGTTGTGGCGACGCAGGAGGAGGAAATGAAGAAGCCTAATGTAGGAGGAGGAGGGGAGAATATTAATAAGGGGTTTTGGATGAGAGATTTGGCCTCTATAAACTAGCTTCCTCAAGATCATTTCCATATCATAGATGTTGTAGAGCTTAGAGAGAAACTCCTCTCTAGACAATCTGCTCGACAACCCTTGGTTTTGCAATTATGTTTCGAAGAATCACTTAATTTTCTACCTAGTTTTTTTTTTTTAGCAAAACACAATATCACAGGATGATGATAAATTCAAGAAAAACTGAATCATACAAAATAAAAGATAAAATGCCTATGTAGAATTATATAATTCAGATGGATAGTTGAAATTTTTATAGATTTTGAATCCTAACTAGATCCAAGCCAAAAAAATTGTACAGTACACAAAAAATCAGAAATTTCCATTAAGTTAAAAATTAAAGTCGTTACACAGAAATATCATATAGAAATTTAAGCAAAAAAAAAGAAATGGTTCATAGCCTTAGTAAGGTCATAAAAGACATTACCAACTCCATAGATCCAAACTTTGATTGGCTGTCATCCATTGAAGACCCCTCCAAAAGATGAGTCTTGCCTTGCGCAACCCAAAATGCAGTGAGAAAACAAAAATAAAGCTAAATAATGCAATTAAAAAACACATAATCCTTACTTTTTGGACACGTCCCTTCCATGGTTGCAGTTGTATATGTTGCTAGGTGACACAAAGTGTTGTGGAGGCAACACATAGGAGCAATGGAGGTCGAAGCAATGTGGCAGTGGCAACAATGAAACACCGATTATGTTCAAGTATTAGGATGCAACAATTAGGGTTAGGTTTATTTTATTTATTCATTCGTAGTTTACTATTAATTTGTAAATGCAAAATATATAAATTAACATATAATTTATTACAGTTTTAAGACAATTAATAAATAAAAGTTGTTTATTTGTATTTAGTTATTAATATTAGGATGTGTAATTTATAATTACTTTTTATTCATATTAGAGTGTATAGGTAATTTATTTTCATGATAAATTGTTCAACTATTGGCGCAAGTGCATTTGAAGATCAGGGCTGGTAATTCACTACGATGGGTAGGGGGTTAAAAAAGTGGCATTTTGGATACTTTGTACGATTACACATAATAAAGATATCAAAATTGCTCACAACAACTTGAAACCTTAGTTATAAGTAGTCAACTAGTTGAAGAAGATTGTATTAAATTTTTAGATTCATCCGACAACACAAAATCCACGTGAGACAACTTCCCCTAACGCTAAATATAACCTATCAGCTAAAAAATAGATATCCTGATATTGCTATCAGGATTCAACCGTGTAGTTTTCGAGTCAAACTCATTGACCCGTGTTTCATGAGTAGTGGTTCACAAGAACCCATCTCTCATGATAATGAATGGTCCACTTAGCACTCATTGCATCTAGGTGATGCTCACAAAGGTGAAGCACTCGGTTGTCCCGGAAGGTCACTCATCCCAGTATTGCTCCAGCTCAAGCACGCTTTACCACTGAATTTTCCCCAAGGTTAAGCCCACTTAACTTGCAACCCCATTTGCAAAACCTTCAGCAAGTGTGTGCCTTATAAACCATTCACTATAGAGCCCCTTTAGCTCATCAATTGATAAGTAGGATGTTAAACATGTCACGATTCATCCAATAGTGCATGAACCATTCATTATAGAACCCCTTTAGCAAGTGTTGTGCCTTATGAACCATTCATTATAGAACCCTAAACCTCCTACTTATCAAAATAGATATCCTTCTCTTTTCATGCATGTCATGATTCATCCAATAGTGCATCGTGAATGCCGGATAGAAGGATGCTAAATTTTTTGGCGCATCTAATTTTTTTTTTTGGGAATCCGAGGGTTTGTTGTTGGCTTCGATTTGTATAAGACGAGCTCTGGAGAATGATTAGGCGGTGGGTGTGAGCAGAAGGCCCGATGAAAGCAATTATTTAACGATCTGCTGCCTTGTTTTGTATGTCTGTGAAGGGGATAGCCGAAGCAGCATACAAAAGCTATGGATAAGAACATGACCAAAGATAATCTACTGGCTGCTGGGTGATGAAAGGGTTTCTTTTTTGGGCGCTTCTGTGATTTGTAAATACCGAGTCACAGGAGGAGTCGGAGGTCGGAGAGGAAGAGAAGGGATTGGTCGCAACCGCCTAGACCCTCTAGGGTCAACAGAGTTGATCCTCTTCTATTGCCAAGGCAAGCTATCTACACGGATACCCATTTTTTATATATCTCAAGATAGCGGGTACCCATTTTAATATTATATCACCTAATGGATACCCAATTTGTATATGCGCGCGGGTTTGAGCTACCCATTTTCTCTTTCTTTACAAATCATGGATACATATTTTGTGTATCTGATTGAAGTATTGGATACCCATTTTTCATACATCCTCAAATAGCTGATGCCCATTTTGTCTCGATCTCTGACTAGTGAAAACCCATTTTGTGCATGTCTTCCAATTGTTCTTTGAGAAATAGTTGCATGTCATATAGCTTTGATTGTTATCTTTAGTAGGAAAAAAAAAGTGGAAAAAACAGAAGCATCCATGGCGTGATCTAGATCGAGATTTTCAGGGAGCTTGAACTATATTGGTGTTATTCGTGGGATTAGGACTTGTGGCCTCTTGTTGGTTGGTTGGTTGAATCAACGCATCTGGTCATGTGCTTCATATCCTTTTGGAGAAACCTGAATGGAAGCGGCAAGGAATTGATGAATGAATAAAAGTTTATGTACAAGAATATAGGAACGGGGGACTTGATCTCTATTGGGAATGGATAAACGACAAGTTCATGAATTCCCTTACATGTAATCAATACTCCAATCAATATACAACTGCGTTTACTGTACAGCCTTCATCCCTGAATAAGTTGAGTTTATGAACTAAGGATTTAAGTGAAACATTGTAGTTCAACTCAATCTGCGTGGCAAGATCGTTTATTTGCAAGGACACTCACACCCACTGAAGCCTATCTAAATTTGAATTCCTCAAATCGGCTACTCTGCACATACTTAATAATAGTGCTGCCAGGGAAAAGCTTCGTACACGGGGATCGAGTTTTGCTAGTGAAAGAAATGTGAAGAATCCCTCTTCAACACGTTCTTGTGAGACTTTTGCTCTGTGCCTTGTGTGCTGAGTATTGGATTGGTGCTTGGGATTTGCGAGGCACGTGAGGATCTTTCAGGACTTGGGAGCATGGATTCATCAGATGATGATTTTCTGTTACTAGCTCAGGAAGGAGGTATTATTAACATATTTTTTTGGATGCATAATTAAGTATTCTATTATGGGACTCTCCTTTTCTAGTAATAGTATTATATATGTTTTTTTTCTGCCCTTGTTTTTAAAACTCAATCATTTCTAGTACTTGATTTATCATTATTTCAACCACTATGATGCTATTTGTTTGTTCCATTACATTCCTTCACCTGGCCATCTTGTTCGGTAGTGGTAATTTTTTTATCTTTTTTCGGTAGATTTGTGTCCATGGAAATGTGTAGCAGTTTCTGTATATTCCAACTGGTTAAGACAGTTAAGCTGTCTTATCATGCTTTCCAGTGGGTTTCTTTTTGCTTTTTTAACGATCTCAATCTTTCTGTCCTAGTATTTTAACTATTTTGGTTCTGTAGGATCACTGTGTTATCTATGAGTTGTAAATGCAGTTATTTAGTCTTGCCAGGGATGTCATTTAACCACATGATCTGTTTGAGAATGCCTTGGCAGCTCTCGGCATGGCTGCAGGACCAGAAGTTGGTGCCAAATTGTACATTGGAAATTTGGATTTTGGAGTAATGTAGATAATTGCTTTAATCAGAGACTTTGATTTACAATAATGATCGAGCACAGAATATCTTCTCGAAGAAACCGTGTACAAAGGTCTGGAGACAAGTGCTTTATTTGCATCTGTAGACACAACATTCAATCAGAGTTTCATGGAATGCATCCCAACCCATCCTCGACCCCCAAAAAAATAAATAAAAATTCTCTCTGGAGACAGGGACGTCCCTGGGACTCGTAGACTCTGGAAGAAGTCCTCCCCACCCCAAGCAGTGGGGAGGAGACATCCCTGTGACCTTTACCTCATAGAGGGGGTGCCTTTCTCCCTGATGGGAACATCGAGGGGACACTGGGATGCTCCCAAGACCTTAATGAAACTTGCCCGTGTCCCTTGAAAGTTTTGGAAACCTGTGTCCGATCCCACTCCTGAACAATAAAAGAAAGTGTTTTTAGGAAAAGTGGGTCACTAGTCCTTTTCTTTAAAATTCCAGACCCACATTACTCCAAAAACCTACAAAACGTCATCCTGTGCTCAATCCAAATCACTTTTAAGTTTTCATTGCATTTGAGAAAGAGTGAACTGCGAGTGAAAGGAAAGTCTGCAAGAGTGAGAGCAAAAGTGAGAACAAGTCTTCTCTTCATCAACTGTTCTCTTTATCAATCAACTGCTAAATGCATTCATCATGCCTTCGAGGTAAGCCTTGGGCCTGTTGTTGTTTTAATCAGAAATGCAAATTAACAGAAAATTCAACACAGTGAACAAAGAACATAGAATTTATCCTGGGAAAACCCTCCTTCTTGAGGGAGAAAAACTTGCTAAAACATCTCTCTTATATATTAAATTTAAAGGAGCAAAAATCTGCTTACAATCTTGGCCACACAAGGCCAATATAATACAATACAGAATTGCACCTCACTTAGATGCAAAGACATAATTATATGATCTCTCCTTAGTGTCAATCTACTTTGTGCAATAATATGATCTGCTGTAGATGCACAAACTCCTTGATAAGTGCGAATTCCTTTTTAGAATAAAATCGATGATCAAATGAATGAGCATCTCCTTCCATATATACAAAGTTAGGTGCCTCTTCACAAGCAAGGTGACTCTTCACAAGGGTCGGCCTCATTCAAGAACTAAGGTGACTTTTCATCTTGGGTCGGCCTTTAAAATAATATTTATATATCATTTATTATTTCAATTGAGAGAAGGATATCTCCCGCAGCTAAAACATCAACACTCCCTCTTAGCTAGGGATGTATCCTTCCAGATATCCATGTCATGGAGTCTCTCAACATGACATCCATAATGGCTACACCCATTGGAGAAAAAGTTCATCACGGAGTCTCTCAACGTGATATCGTCATGGAGTCACTCAACATGATGTCCACCATGGCTACTCCCATGTGTGGAAAGAAACATATGCACAAGTGTCCATCACAGAGTCTCTCAACGTGATGTCGTCATGGAGTCTCTCAACATGACGTCCACCATGGCTACTCCCATGTGTGGAAAAACACAAGTACAGAGGGTTCATCACGGAGTCTCTCAACATGATGTCGTCATGGAGTCTCTCAGCATGACGTCCACCATGGCTACCCCCATGTGTGGAAAGAACCACATCTCCATCTCAGAGATGGACAAGGGCTCGCACCTCATATTTCTCCATCTTAGAAAAATATACATTGCAAGGGCTTTCACCTCATACTTCTCCGTCATAGAGAAATATACATTACAACAGATCTTCATGATGATGTGACTCCCTTTGAAGCCCCAAGTACTTGCATCAACCTCCTGACCTCCTCGTCCAAGGTTGCCTCTGATGAATTGACAGACTCCTTCTGAATGTTAATTCCTCCTCTTCGAAGAAACGTCTCCTCCTCATGTTTGTTCATTTCTTCAGCTCGTGTGTCTTCCTCACAAGATGCAGCAAGCTCTTTCTCCCCTGAATTCCTTATGCAATCTCTCATCCTCCTTTTGCTCCTTGATCCGTCGTGTTAGCATTTTAGAGAGATTAATAATAGTTCAAAACTATCTCAAAGAGAAATATCAATGCTGGAAGCATACATGATTCACTATTCCCAATGTTATTGCATGAATTATTATTAACTATAAAATTCATGATCATTATTCAAACATAAAATACTTATCTCTTTATGTTGGTCAATAGATGTAGTCATGTGCTTGTCTTGCAGTCTCTTCTTAGCTGTTAAAGAGTTCCCTGAAATCTCATAAGCCTCAAATGTATACACCATAGGTAAATTTCCAAACTTCACACCAATTCGCAGAAACTCATATGACTTGAAGAATGAACACTATTTTTTAGACTTAAGCATTCCATTAAACTCATATCCCATACGACAGAAGAATGAGAGGAGATAACATAGAACCTACACATTGTCTTCAGCAAGAACCAAAACATAACTCCATTACAGCCTTCATAGATCTTCAGAACAATGTCAATAAACCAAATTACCATTGCATCCACTCACACCAACAACAGCTTGTGATTTTCCATATACAACCACACCACAGTCATATACTTCCAAATTTGTTCTCATAGTAGTGTTCCACGGGGATGCATCCCCTCGGAAAAACCACCCGTTTCCGAGACGGGGAGACGCCTAGGAAACGTCCCTCCGCCGTCCCCCTGCCGTCCCCCCGTTTCTTCGCCGTCCCCCTCGAAGTCCCCCCATCCCCCCAAAGTCCCCTTCTGGGAGACTTCAGGGAAACTTCTGGGAGACTCCAGGGAAACTTTTGGGAGACTCCAGGGAAACTTTTGGGAGACTTCCAGAAGTCCCCTCCACCTAAGGAAACTCCAGGGAAACTTTTGGGAGACTCAAAGGAACTTCTAGGAGACTCGAAGGAAACTTCTAGGAGACTTCCAGAGGCATGAGGCCATTAGCTTGGAGCCATTTACTATTTTGTACTTTGTTTTTGAAGTTTTGAAGTTTGAACATTGATGATACAGGGATAGTTGATTGTAATTATGATTCATGAATCATGATTATGAAACTCAAATTATCAAACATCTAGTTCTTGTTGCATTTTCCAATCGATATTTTCATTTTGATTTTCAATGTTTAGTGGTTCACTAGTTCAATGAAATGATATATCATTGCAATGTGTTATTGTGTTTAAACTTTAAACTTTTAAGTTTTAAGTTTTGTTTTTATGTGTTAACTTTACTTATTCCTTAGGCTTCTACAATTATGTAATTATATTGTTATACATCTTTTTATAACTAATTTTTCAAGTACTCAGTATTAAGCGCCGCCCCCTCCGCTCCCCGCTGTCCCCCATTGTCCCCCCGTCCCCAAAATTAGGCCCCCCGTCTCCCCTCCCAGAAACGCGTCCCCCGCCGTCCTCCCGTCCCCGTCCCCGAGACTCCATGGAACACTGTCACACAGTGATATCTAAACCCGACTTGCTGCCTTAAGACACAATTCCTCCTAATAACTTTATATTGTTTGTTCCTCCAATATTATAACAATAATCTATCACAGCTGAAGCTTCAAATATCGAACTCCTTGAAAGCACCTGAAGCTTAAAAATAAAATCAAATTCCTCCACACTTGGAAGTGATCTTAAATCTGCAATTGCTTCTGATCGAATTTCCCTTGAACTTGCTTTCATACCATGTTGTTGTTTTAATCAGAACTGCAAATTAACAGAAAAATCAACACAGTGAACAAAGAACACAAAATTTATCCTGGGAAAACGCTCCTTGAGGGTGAAAAACTCAGCCAAAATATCTTTCTTATATATTGAATTTAAAGGAGCATAAATCTGCTTACAATCTTGGCCACACACAAGGCCAATATAATACAATAAAGAATTGCACCTCACTTAGATGCAAATACACAATTATATGATCTCTCCTTAATGTCGATCTGCTCTATGCAATAATATGATCTGCTGTAGATGCACGAACTCCTTGATAAGTGCGAATGTCTCTTTAGAATAAAATCGATGATCAAATGAATGAGCATATCCTTCCATATATACAAAGTAAGGTGTCTCTTCACAGGCAAGGCGACTCTTCACAAGGGTCAGCCTCATTCAAGAACCAAGGCGAGTTTTCATCTTGGGCTGGCCTTTAAAATAATATTTATATATCATTTATTATTTCGATTTTGAGAGAAGGATATCTCCCACAGCTAAAACATCAACAGGGCCTTCTTTGATAACCACACTAGTCATTTATTTATTGTCTCAGGTTTCTAGTTTTTTTGTTGCTAAGAGGAATTGGTCTACTTATAGCTTCATGTACTTTATTAAGAGAAATATCAAATAAGCTTTTCTTTAGGGGTGCAAAGAAGTTTGTAGTTGTCTATAGCACCTTGTGTTTCATTGATGACAACATGCTTATGTAGAAGGAGAGTTTGGTAGCCTGATGGAATGTAGAGCTAGAGGAGCCAATGTAGATTGATGATGATGCGATATGGATAGGGCTGGTTGGTACTGGTTTGGAGCTTGACCTAGGGTAATGAGGAGTTTGACATGGACTTTGGGGATGATTAGAGGCATTAGGCCATAGGCCAATCGTATTTTGACTTTTTGAATATCAGCCTTGCCATTTTCATTGATCAATGCAATGTGTTTAGTTACTAGTATTTCAGAATGTCAATTTTTATTCCTTATACATTTTCTTATAACTAATTTTGGATTACCATATATATTTGCACTGCTGCTCTGTTGTTGTCCCCAAATCTAGGTCCTTGGTCCTCCTCGATCCTAACCTAAATGCTATACCATAACAAACCTTATGCATTAGAGCCCCAAAACATTTTGGAGTATTATGTTTCTGGATGCAAGATAATCATTAGGTGATACTATAGTTAGAATTGGAAATCTCATGTTTGCTGCTGATTTTAGGCAATGACAAATGTATTCTGTAGCATGCCTTTGGCATCTTGCTTGGGATCAAATCTTTATATAAACCTGAATTATAAAAGTTACATTTTGGCTTATGTTAATTTGGGAGTTGGTCACTTTTAATTGGAAATCTGAGTTTAGTAATTAATAATGAAATCCCTTGAAATGACTAATCTGACCGGTAGGTAGCAATTAAGTAAACTATGGAATGAGGATGCTAAGATGCCATGCCTAGGGTACAGATGGTCTTATCTGGAAATAGTTGGACGTGTTCTGTGCCATGGCAGTTAAGAGATACATCTATGAACTTCATGCACAAGAGTTCCAGAAATGATTTAGAGTATCATGTAGTTTGCTACACCATAGAACCATCAGGGTATTATGGATATCATGTAGTTGCTTAAAAACCATTTGGAATATTTGAGCTTGTCTCTCTTGTCTTGATCGGTCCAGTTAGAACTTCAAAGTGATCTGACCATTCTGCTCTCATCATGATATAGGCATTGGGAGTCTACACTTTGCAACAATCTACTTAACCCACAGCTAACAAATTTTAATTGAATTTACTATTTAAAGGGCCATTTTCTCATGAAAGTAAGGATCACATTAACTTATTTAGGTTAATGCATATTGGATTCTGTACAGAATAATTTTTTTATTGCTATTCCAATATAAACTGGGGCCTTCTATTGTAGTTTTATGTCCATTGATTCGGATATAGAATCTATATATAGAAACATTTTTGTACCCTTTTATATGACAGCAAACTTTGATCTCCAGAAGGCTACAGTTTATACCAGAAAATTTAAAGAATGAAAATTTACCTCTAAAACACTATCTGTTGCACAATCGACTGGGTCTCCAACCTATAATAAGAATCGTTGGCCTCCAAAATGAAACAGAACTGTGAAGTCCAGTGTTACATGGGGACACGTCCCCCCAAAAAACCCCCACGTTTTCTAGACGGGGACGTCTCATAGACTTGGGGACTTGGGGGGGACGTTCCCCCACCAGTCCACCACCAGTGCCACCATCCCACCACCAGTGTCGCTGTCTCCGAGATGCCACTAGGACTTTGAGGATGCTGGGGTGTCCTCAAGACACCTAGGGGACTCCTAGTTGTCTCCAAGATATATAATTCTTATACATCTTTCTATAACTATTTTTTCAAGTACTATATGTATTCCAGCACCCTGCCGTTCCCCCGCCGTTGTCCCCCCGCCGCCCCCAAACTTAGACCCCCCATCCCCGCATCCCCAAAACGCATCCCCTGCTGTCCCCCTGTCCACATCCCTGAAACCCCGTGGAACACTGCTGTGAACATGTTTAGCTGTCGCTCAAATTTAGCTTCTGACTAATAGAATTATTTTTTAGAGCTGATTCAAGACAAAAGGGACTTGCAAAATTCCTAGGAGCTAATGGGTTATAACTAATATCAGCATCCAGATGTGTATGTATAATAGAACTGAAAACCACCAGATTTTAAGCCAAGATGTATACCCATGGAAATAGAACTAGAACAGAATCCTCTGTTGTTACTAGGCCAGCATTCACGATATTGGCATCCCTGTTTTGCCAATTAAATTTTGTTGACATAAAGGAAACTAAAACTTGTAATCACTCTTTGATAAACTGTAAAAAGTTTTCATGGCAATTTAAACAATTTCAAGAATGCTCTATGTAATCTTGTTTGAGATTTAGTTCTGCACAGCATACCTAAGTCAAACTCGATTTTTCTAAAGCCTTTCTTTTAAAAGCAGCTGGCAATGGATATTTTGCAATATGTTACTGTGATTTTACCACTTTTTAAATTTCAGTATAATTTTTATAGAGATATAATGATATTTTAGTATTTTAAATGTGAAAAATGTTAAATGTTCCTTTGTGCTCTGTAGAGATGTATGTCTGTTGGTCATGGTCTCTATTTTGTTATGGAAGGGATTCTGCTTTTTAAAATTTACGAGATAGCTAAGAATATGTTTATCTCTGATTTTAATTGTCATCTCAACTGCCAAATTATAGACCAAAGATTTGTTTACTGCACAGTATCCTGTGTCTGTGGGACTTGCTGCGGGACCAGCTTGTTATCTGCAGCACTTTTTTCTGGATTCTTGGGTACACAGGCTCTACTTGAACCAGGTTTGTACAAGGTGCTGATCCTGGTCCGGGTACACCCCTGGGGCTGTGGTTATATGCCCTGGATGTGCCGGATGAATCTGGGACTGACTTACAGGCCAGGGGATGTACACTGGGAAAACCCAGTGCTACACACAGACAAAAAATGAGAAGAAAAAAAGAAAGAAAAGTGGACTCTAATCTAATCTAAACTTATCCTAAAAAGTGACTACTAACTATTAAGTCATAGTAACAACAAAATATTTCAGTCCTGCTGCATCTAGCTTTACCAAATCAAATTATGGCTATCTTTATATTTTTAATATTATATATATTTTACTGCTGTACCCAGTTGTACCAAACTTTGGTAAAAATAAATTGGTGAACCACTAAATGTGAACCGCTAACTTAGACTTCCTTCAGTTTTCATGCCATTCAAGCATGCTGCATTTGGAAAAATAAATCTTCAAAGGTGGTACTGAAAGCAAGGTGTTATAATATAATTATATTAAAGTATAATGATTGGGAAAAATGAATCTTTTTTGAATTACAAACTCAGTGAATCATTGTGATGCCTTTTTTTCTTCCATCTTAGCACCGGCAGTCAAAAATATTCATGTAATAATAATTCATAATGCAGGGCAGACAATGTGCACTGTGCAATGACCTTAATTGGTATGGGATGGGCAATGTGATTTGCCAAGCTGCAAAAGATTAGCACTGCCATTATCATGGCACCTACACCAACAAAACACAGCACAATCCACTTGTTGGCAGGGATCATCTCAACATAGCCAAAAGCCAGTAGAACCAATATGAAGCATGCTGCTGCTACCCACAAAATGATTTCCAACAACCAGGTAACCATCCCAGGCATTTGTGGATGAATAGTGAAAATCATAGTGACCACAATGGAATCAACCAAAGCAAACATGTCTGTGATGTAAAATACGTTGAAAGGAATGGTGTCGCCCAAAGCCACCCTCTCCCACTTGTCTAGACTACACTATGCTGCCACCTTGAGAGCCAAGCTTGCTGCAAACAAAGCGACTGCCAGCTGCATAAGGGATTTACGTTTACTCTTAGATGGAGATTGCTCTACTGGGAGGTGTGCTACAACTGATTGATTTAGCACAGGAGGATTTTCCCTTATTGGGAGGTTTGTTGTAGCTGTTAGCTCGATGACTTCAGTCAACACACCTTCACAAGAAGGATATTCTTAAGAGTGTGAGCAGGCTGGAGTTGTAGAGAGCAAGTAATTGAATTTTAAAGCAATGGAATAGACTTCAACATGGAGACTGCTCAAGCTGAGATTTCAGGTGATACGGTAATACTTTGCATGTTTTTGTAAGCTGCATCTTTTCTTTTCTAACCCTTATTTGATGTTCTGCATGTTTATTTGGCAGAGTATAGCGTCAAACCAAGATTCTGCTCCAAGAGAAGATCATGCTACTGCTGTGAGAGAAGATAGGCTTAAGGGTGTGAACAGGCAAGGTTTGTCGAGAGTAAGGAATTGAATTCTAAAGCAATAGACTTCAACATGGGGGTTGTAGAGAGCAAGGAATTGAACTCTGAAGCAATGGACTTCAACACAGGGTCTGCTGAAGCTGAGATTTCAGGTGACAAAGTAATTCCATGAATGTTTTAGTAATCTCCATTTTTTTCCCTTTTTGATGTTCAGGGTGTTCATTTGGCAGAGTATGGTGACCAACGGAGATTCTGCTCTGAGAAAAGCTCGAGGTATTGTGGTGCTCAAAGATATACTTGAGGGCGTGAACAAGCAGGGGTTGCAGTGAGTGAGGAATTGAATTCTAAACCAACGGACTTTAACATGGATGCTGCTGAAGCTGAGATTTAAGGTGACAATTTTGTTGCCTATTTGACATTCTAGGCGTTTATTTGGAGATTATGGTGTCCTTTGAAGATTCTGTTCTGAGAGAGATCAGGCTATTGCTATGCTCCTTCAATTGGGAGGAGAGCCATTAGAGGAAGGCCATCCTGCACTTTCTCAATTTATCACAACATACCTCGCAATATAAGATAATCCTTGTACGTTAAATCAATTGGCAGCAGCACACCTCTTAATAGAGTGATCTCCATCTAAGAGTAAACTTAGATCCCTTGTACAGTTGGCAGTAACTTTGTTTGCAGCAAGCTTGACTCTCAGGTTGGCAGTGGAGGGTTGTTTAGATGAGTGGGGGATGGTGGCTTTGGGCGAAACCATTCCTTTCAATGTATTTTATGTCGTAGATATATTTGCTTTGGTTGGTTTCTTTTCTGTCGCAATGATTTTCACTATTCATCCGCAAATGTTTGGAATGCACACCTGGTTGCTGAAAATTGTTCTGAGGGTGGAAGCAGCATGCTTCATGTTGGCTCTCCAGGCTATTGGCTTGGTCGAGATGATTCCTACCAATAAGTGGATTGTGGTGTTTTGTTGGTGTAGGTGTAACGGTTTGCCATTGAATGCTGATGATTGTACTGGCAGTTATTGAACAGACACTGAGCTGGATGAAGAGAATTATATCCAGCCATTGGAGAGCAGGGTACAATGTAAGGTTTGTGCAGAAGGTGACCCATTTGCAGATTTTTGAAGGGGAAGCACCCGACGATATGGGCATTTGTTGGTTCAAAGCTCTTCGTGGGAAGTATCAGGCCTACAGTTTCCAATCAATTTTTATAGCTAATTGCTTATAATTGTGCTAGCTATATTTTAGACTCTTTTTGCATGATCTTCTGTATAGGTTTTGTATATCATAATTATATCAAGCTATTTAAATCCTATACCTCCAACTTATCATCTATCCGCTTGTAAAGGGCGCTTCTCTATTTTTAATTTGAAATATAATTTGACAAAGCTTGCTCTCCGTTTGTAACATCCACTACCTATTATTTTCTCCAGCTCGTGGTATGTGCTTTTGTGATTCAGGTTTTGTGTGATGATAGGAACATTTTATAAATAAAAACATGAAATTATTACGCAGTGGTCCCATGCAGCTGTCTTGGCAGATTTTTTTGAGCCGGATGCTGTCCAGATAGAATTTTAGTGGCCTACTGATGAGGATGAATGTTTAATATAATACTTTTGATTGGATGCAAATACATTTTTGGTGCTAAATATTCTGCACATGCTATAGTGGCATAGTTTTAAAAAAAATTCTTTAATCCCACATAGGTAGTGGAGTTGACTTGGGCCGTGGGTTTGCTCCCCATTGATTTTTGGTTCGACTCCAAGGCCTGGGCTCACCTGATGTACGTGGTTTGCGGGTGATTGCATGTATCCCAAGGGGAGTAGTCTCACCTCAGCTCGCCACTTTGTGAACCCCAACTTGACAAAAAAAGTAAGCACTTTCTGAATCCCAACTTGACAAAAAAAGTAAGACCTAGGTAAGGCAGCTTGGGTGCTGGGCTGAGTTGTGGGAATAGCCCCGAGTCAACCAATTTTTTTTTTTTTTTTCCTAATTTCATGGGACTGTATTAAGAGGAAATTATGGGGGCGAACCTTAATAGCATAATGCTAAGAAATTACAAGAAAAGTAGTATAATGGGCAAACATTAAAACATTTTTGATTTTAAATTCCTTCCTTCAAGGATTCAATATTTTTTGAAGGCAGTGGATTTTTAAGAGTTTCTGACTGTCAAACAGAACGCGGGTATTTGTAATATTTTATGGTTCAGGGAAAGAAATTTGTAGTTATCTTTCATTGCAAAGAAATCCTAGTAGAAGTTGGTATTAGGGTCATAGATTTGTTTTGATAGGACAGAGAATGGAGCCTACACAAATCTAAAAGCATTTTCCCCCACTCTGATCCCATTTATAAAGACAAGAAGATCATGCCGACATTAAATCACCATTCAAACACATAATTTAAGTATCTTTCACTACTACTTTATCCCCTTTTCCGCACAAAATATATGTAGTACAAATACAAAATATCTTATTTATTTATCGTTTTCAACATTAATAAGACTAGGGGAAATGACCTAGTAGTTGTGCACCCTAACTTCGCACTTCTAATTATCCTACGTGGAATTTTCAAATCACTCCCAATTTTTTACAGTAGCTTACTTGGCAAGTCCCCTGCTTATAAGTAAGGTTTCAGGGCCACATCATCAAATATGATGCTACATCAGCATGCTTTTTGTCAAGGTGTCCAAAAAGGCCCAAAAAAAAAGTGAGACCAATACTTGTGAATTCACAGCATGTTTTATTGAGCGCTGATGTGGAATCACATGATTGGTTGCTTTTTAGATCAAAGGAATACATTTTGTTTAATTATGGGTAGTTATCATCAACACTAACAACTTTAAAGTCACAACTATTGGTCCAATGCTGATAAAAATATTGGACATTATGTAAACAACTACTATCACAACTATTGAAACATGCTCAGGTACTGGGTCCTCTCCCCTAGTTAAAAAACACGTCTGAACCAATTTATAATAGAAAAAGTCTCTTAGCACTAAGAAAAGGAGCGTACCATGATAACTTTAGTTTGGGCCTTGTGAAGTATTTCGACAATTATATTTTAAACATAAAAAATTATAAAATATTAACAAAGTCAAACTAGTGATATTTATTATTATAGATTCCTCACCTATCAAAATAGATATATATTCATACGTGATGAATTGAAGACTATGAAGACAACTTGCTGGTTAATTCAAATACATTGTATGTCTATGTAGGTTCAAATTTGGTGATACCTACCATCTATATGAGAGAGATATCACTTGCTTTTCTTCCTATCTCTAATAATTTTCATTTCAAGGATTTGCTTTGCAACACCCAAATCCTTCATTGAAAATTTCTTTGTCAGGTGTTGTTTTAAGTGGCTAATTAGAGTCATGTTAGTTCATGTCATTAGCATTTTATCAACATATAATAACACCACACATTCACCATTTTCTAAGGTTTTATAATACACAAGGTTTAGATTCACATCTAGTGAAATTTTGCTTAGCCATAATCAAATTTTAGATACCACTGTTTTGGAGCTTGTTTCAAACCATACAAACTTTGATTAAGTTTGCAAACAAAATCCTCTTAAACTTCTTTTTCAAAGGCTTTAGGTTGCTTCATGTTCAATTCTTTTTCCAAGTTACCATGTAGAGGGGTTCTCTTAAACATCTAGCTACTCCAATTCAAGGTCATACATAACTGCCAATCCCAACATTGCTTTGATGGAAGTCATTTTCACTATTGGTAATAACATTTAAGTGAAATTAACACCCTTCTATTGATCATATCCTTTGATAACTAGTTTGGCTCTGTATCACTTCTTCCCACCTTCCTCTTCTTTCAATTTGTATACCCATTTATTTTTCAATGCTTTCCTATTTGGTAGAAGAGGGACCAAATTCTAAGTGTGGTTTTTCATCAACGATCTTGTCTCTTCTCTCATAGCCTCCATTTGTTGTTTGTTGTTTTTCTCTTCACATGTTTCTTCAAACATAGTAGGTTCAACTTTATTGGAAAGTAACAAATCTTGAATGAAATTATTATATTTTGTTGGAGGCATATGCTCTTCGGTGGACCTTCGAACTTGAGGAATCAATTCTTGTGGTGTACCCGCCTCATGAGTACCAATATAATGATCTTCCTCTTCATTATCATGGAAATTTGATGGTTGAACTTGTGGTTGCATTTGAGGATGGACTTGCCCTTATAACTAATTTACAATTTTTTTTTGTTTGAACACATCACTCCCATTTGTTATGTCTTCTACTCGAACATACTCAGCCAATATGCCTTGTTCTTGTAAGTTTCTCAATACCTTTTCATTGAAGATGACATCTCTACTTCATATGACTAGCTTAGTAATTAGGTCCCACAACTTGTAGCCATATTTTTCATTCCATATCCAACAAAGATACACTGTATTGACTTCACATCATGCTTCATTTTTTTTGTGTGTGTGTGGAATGTGAATAAAAACTTCATAGCCAAACACTTGAAGTTGATTATAGTAAATCCTTTTTTCGTAGCCACTTCTCCTTGGGAATTTAAAAATCCAACCAAGAGGATGGACTTCAATTAATCAAATACACTATTGTATTTATAGTATCCACCCAAAATTGTTTTCCCAAGCCAACATTCAAGAGCATGTTCCATGCTTTTTCTAGAATAGTCCTGTTCATCTTCTCAGTTCTATTGTTTTCTTGTGGTATAAAATGAACAATTTTAATCCTTCTAATACCATTCGTTGTGCAAAATTGATTAAATTCTATTGAACAAAATTCATCACTGTTATCCATTTTTAAGCACTTAATTTTAATACTAGTTTGTTCTTTATAAATTCCTTGAAAAATTTGAACATATCAAAGATTTAAATTTTACTTTTCAATATGTAAACCCAAACCTTTCTAGTGTAATCATCTAAAAAAGTGGCAAATGGTTTGACCCACCAATTGATGTTACCTCAGTAGGGCCAAAGATATCCAAATGCACTAACTCCAATGATCGTGACTTTCATGCTCCTTGGTAGTGAATCTAGTCTTTTGTTTTTCATATATGCAATGCTCATACAACTCTAAATCTATCAATTTTAACCTCAAAAGTTGATCCTTTTTATGCAAAATCTCAAGGCCTTTCTTACTCATGTGATCAGGCCTTTTATGCCAAAGCTTTGTATCACTAACTGCAACTGCCATTGCAATTCCCACTTCAGTTTGAATCTCTAGCATATACAAAGTGCTTGATTTGCTTCCTCTAGAAATTACCAATGCTCCTTTGGTCACCTTCCACATACTTGTCTAAAAAGTAATTCTATAACCTTGAGCATCCAATTGCTCAATTGAAATCAAATTCCTTTTGAGTAAAGGGACATGTCTAACATCCCTTAGCAACTAGCTATTACCATTTTTTAGTTTCAATAGAACATCTCCTTTGCCAACAATATTGCAAGGTCCATCATCACCAAGATAAACTTTATCAAAATTACCTTGATAGTTTTTGAAATACTCCCTACACGAGGTGGCATGAAAAAATGCTTTGTCTAGCTCCATCTATGCTCAATCAATTGATACAAAAAATGCATAAAACTCAACAGACCAATAGTGTAACAACAAGACCTAACATGCAACAAGTACCATTCTTTTGTTTCACTTACTAATGAATATTATTGCACAATTGCATAATCATAATGACTAAACAAAACTTCCATGGTTGCAACCACAAGAATGCAAATTGTATTCATAATAAGGTAACATATACTACTAGATTTGCATATGATCATTCTATCATAGCAACTACCACATTCATAGTATTAGGGCATGATATTAGAAAGTTTATAAACTGAGATAAGAATCATTTACTTAACCAGTAATAAAATAAAATTAGATTCCAAATTTGAAATAAAGCAATTAAGACAAACCTCCTCTAGCCTTTCTCCTTAATCTTTTGAAAGCAGGTTGGTAACAAAAGCAACCAAATTACCTATAAGAGCCACACCCTTTCAACAAATCAAATATATCTTATTGAAGATGAAAATACAAGTATCAGAGTGAGTCATTTACTCAATTAAATACACATGACACAAAATAAACAACATATCATCATTAGCATTATCAAATCTATACCATTTGCTACGTTATCTTGAAGTGGAAGAGAGAGAGAGAGAGAGAGAGAGAGAGAGAGAGAGAGAGAGAGAGAGAGAGAGCGCATCACTGAGACGATTTTCGCCCTACCATGAAGCCAACCATAAGCTTCCCCGTGCTACCCTACGAAGGGAGCCTACACCATCACAAAGAGTCTAGCAATCCATGGCCAACATGTGTGAAATCTATGTAGCTATGAGATAACTGACACATGCAACCTATTAATGCCTCAAGCAAAAATCTAAGCACATGTCCTACCCATGATGTGACTCAACTTAATTTAAACCATCCTCTTCTATTTGAATTAACTACCTTGGCAAAACATTCATTTATTATTTGAACCCTTGGGTCTGTCTTGGTAGACACTTGCACCTTTATGTGCCATTTAGTCAAGCACTAGGGCTTATGCCTTTGGTTACACTTTCAATCATAACTCCCTCTAACACAATGGAGTATGCCCCTAGGATTTTTGAAGTAAAAACTAAAATTAGCATGGCTTTCCTTTTATATCGATTTAATCAATCACTAGGTTTCTTGTTCAAAATTGAATTCTGTTGACCCATCTTACATGAGAAAACTAGTACTACGTGTAGACTCATTCTCAGATTAGCAAATGCAGAAAATCTGTAATTCAACAAGGTACTTTGTAGTGAGCATATGGACTTCAAATGTGGAGTTAGAGCCATTACACCAAAGAACCCATAATTGGAATTCACCAACACAAAATGCAACACTTTTACTCTTGATATTAAATAAATTTAGCTACTGCAAAATTCAATCTTGGCAAGAGCAACAACTATTGAACAAATGTTTTACTCAACCATAGCATAGAACCTCAAAAAATATGCTTTATACAACTTAGCATTTAAATGATTATGTTTAGTCTCTGGGTCATAGAGTTGTAGATGAACAACAAGGCTAATGAAGTACTTCCCCCATGGCTGTTGTATACTACTACATCGGTCACGTGGAAGTACCTTCATCATTAATTTATATCCTAAGCACACGCTATGTTAATATAAATCTTATGCTCAACTCATGATTCATTGACAACAGTATCCCATCAATAAGATTTGTTTAGTGGTCCTTATATTCTCTAAGCAATAAGTCCCATGGTCTGGTTCACCCTAGTGTTGCTTTATACAAGAAAATTCTAAGTTTGCTCCTTACATAGATTGAAGCATTTATAATTAGTCATTTCTAAATTCTTAGTAGCTATAGGCTGATGCAAATTTATTCACAGTGAACAACCACTAAGGGATTCTAGATTACATGCATTCTGCAATGCAAAATTCATCAACATTCAGTCTATCTGATATTAAGGAAGTGAATTGAACAACTTCTTCATACCTGAGAACTAATATTTGCAAAAGTTTTTACTCAAGCCACTCGTGCAACCCATTTCCTCCTGTCCTCTCTCACCCTCCCTTTGTTTATTACCTCCCAATTCTTTCTCCCTTGCTACATGGAAATGGGGCCCCTTTACTAACTACTAGGTGACAATTTATTTGTTTAACTTCTTCCTTCTGCTGACAACAAGCATTTTTGCTAGCCTCCCTTTGTTTTTAATGCCTTGGATAGAGCATATGATACATACCTTCTTAAAGGTACTCCTTTGTTTTTAAAACAATTTCTTTTTATTTTCTATTTTCTTCCAGGTTCCACCATATATTCTCTTCCTTAATAAGAAGAAATATTTAAGATATTCCTCTTTTATAAACTAGCGTATATATCATTTTATCATTTATTTTATGGTTATCTATATTTCTATTTTTTTAAAAAAAATTATACATGGGTGATCCCTCAATAGTGGTTTACAATTTTTGGCCAAACTGAACACTAAAATTATTATTTTTAACTAAATCTTCACATTCGGGCACCTATAGTAGCTAAACCATGAGGAATTTGAAGATGATGCAAATTAGTCTCGTCACATTTTGTCTGTAGTTTCTAAAAGTATTTTTTTCAAAATTTTTGGAATTAGATTGTACTTCTATTTCCATCTCCCACAAAAACTGACTTTTTTTTTCAGAAAACAACATTTTAAAAAAGTGACGCACACCATATAACGCATAACTTTTTTTTCCATGAAGGATAAAATTCTAATTCTTTCAAATTTAGATTTGTAACTCCGATATCTAGTGCTTCCACTTGGTTAGATAGTTTTTTATTGAATATTTTTTCCTTAATCAAGTTTCAAAGTCAAACCAATTACAATTCAGACATAGCACGACTGTATAATGCATAACTTTTTGTATATATTGAAATCCATTTTTTTTTTGTTTGATCAAGGACTTAAATATTTGGTGCACTCATATTTTTCAATTTTTTTTTGATAATCTGCTAATTGTCCACATGTACAAAACAAAGACTTTCATTTTTGATGAAAAACCTATGTTTAATAAAACAAAAAAAATACATAACAAAACCAAAACATATTAAAATTATATTCGTTGAATAGTTCCTTCTAAGGACTACCTGATTCCAGTTGGGTTTGTGAAGATTCCTCAATTTTCATCCTCAACCCGAGCTTTGAAGTGCCAAAATTTAGGTTTTTTTTGTGTTTCAAGGGGGGGATGAGGGATAAGGGGGGTTTGATCGAATCTCTAGGGGTTCACTTGAACTCCTTTGCTATGCTTTTTAAAAAAAAAATTTGGCAGTCAAAATTCAAAGGGGTTCAATCAAACCCTGGTTTGAACAAATCCCTAATGGGTTCGGTCAAACCAGTAGGTTCGTACAAACCCCCAAAATCACTTTTTGTGCTTTGGGGTAATTTTTTGTGAGTTTTCCTTCCTCACTTGAATTGTAAACCACTATTGTGGCTTCACCCACATTATTCATTATAAATTAATCTAAATATAAATTATTAATAATAGTGTTTTTAATTCCTTGTAGAATTTTGGTCAAAATAAACAAGACACCTTATTTACCCTTCCCAGTGCAATATATAACCTAGGAATTGCACTATGTACTCATGTGTGCTACTCTCACACCATTGCCCCTCAAATGGCTAGACTCCCCTTCTTGATGATACTCTCCCTCTTTGGTGAGAACACGTACTTGTGTTGTGACACTCCAATAACAAGTTCAACATTAGTCCGCTTCAAATAATGAAAATCAAGCTTAACAATTTATCTACAATATTGGCATCTCCATATAAAGTTCAATCATATAGCTATGTATGAAATTATAGAAACTCATTCATAACACCATAATTAACCTCATCTGATGTATCATTAAAATGATTAGTTTTTAACAACAAATCAAAACAACTATTTTTATATCCAAATAGAACAACAAACAAGACAACACTATAGAATTTTAAGGCCAACCATTATGATAGTTAAGTTTCACATTTAATTGAACATCCATATCACATGACAATACACAATTTATTGTTGGGTTTCATATTTAGCTAAACATCTATACAAAATTTAGGGCCGGGTCACAATTAGGGTTGTGACAAATAGATCCTTGATCAAGTAATTCACTGAACTAGACGTGCTACATTTAATTTATCAACCATAGAATCATAATTTCTTAAATGATGCTAGCACTGTATGTGCAACTAAGAATCCTAAGTTGTCCTAATCAATTGTGTATAGAAGAGTTAACAAAAGCAATTGCAAGTGAAAGAAAACTTGATTGGAATAACTTTATCTAGAAGAAAATATAATTGAATAAGAATTGCTACAAGTAACTATAATAATTGCTATAGGTAACTACTCTTGTGAAGACAATAATTAATGACTCAACTATGTTGCAACTCGAAATATCTAAAATAACAATTAATCTCTACTCATCAATTCAACTAACTTTAAACTAGGAAATACAACTTAGCAATTTCTTCTACTATAAATAATAAACTAAACTACAAGGAGTGTTATAGTTACCTCAAGTGGCCCTTGCTTGAGTAGTCTCTTAAATCTTAACTAAAAAATTCATGTAAATGATTAAATTTATTCTTTATTGCAATACAAACAAATAATTAATAACAAAGTATCAAATGGCAGGAAATATGTTTAAATCTAAATCTATACACTAAGATGATAGATCCTCAACCTTTCACAAGTTCAAACAAGTATATAGGATCTCAAAAGATTGATTATTCTTGGAATAAAAAATAACTTGTAAACAATTATCAACTCCCCCAAAAACATACAAAGAGGACCTAATATTATTCTAAACAATAATGAAAACTAAGCACACAGAGGTGAGAGTGTCATAATCACATTAAGACTCTGCATCATAAAGAAGATAGTTCCAATTGAAAAATGTGCTCAACATGGCATAACTATTTATGAGCCATGACCACTAAATTATAACAAATATCTTCTTTCCTCCACAATTATTTCTATCTAGTGGCAACAACAATAAAAATAGAATGATATAGAGATAAATTATTCCCACAATCTTTAACCATTGCCTTCATCAGCTAGAAAAGATTGTATGTGTTGTAGGTTACCATCCCCTTTGGTTGTGGGTTGATCGGCATCCTTTGTTGCATGTTGACAGATCCTTCGCTGTAGGGGTTAGTTTATTCTGAAGGCATCTCTTTATCATTAATAACCATACTCAACATAAAAATATATTAAATTTCATATTCACAGATCCATACAATCATTTAGCAATACGATATATATCATCCTTAATGCTTTAATACTTAAAATAAGTAGGAAGGTCTGGGCAATGTCTTTGAAACCATCAAAAATATCATGAAAAGTATGAAACTAAACAAGGAAAAGAAGACAATTTCAAGACTCATCATGCTCTGGAATCAAACAACCAAACATCTATTGTAGCTTCTCTTATAGATAGAACAAGAGCACCTACATCTTCATATGCTGCATTTGTCTCATTTTCATTTGATTGACTTTCAACCTTCTTGAACGACCGACAACTCCTCTTCATGTAGCTTTTCTTACCATAATACCAACAACTAATATTTCTTCCTTTATATTTTTGATCTCTTGCTAGATTTTGATCTTCTTCTATGATTATTCCTCCCTTGTTCTTGTGATCTCCCTCTGCTACCAGTTACCAAAGAATCTCCCAATGAAATACCTTGATGTTTTTTTCTCATGTCCTCGATGAGAAGAATTCCAACAACATGATCAAAATTCAACACTTCCTTTCTTACAGATGCCGAGTTGCTAACTACCATAACAAATCCTTCCCAACTATTAGGTAAAGAACACAATAGCAAGACAGCCATGCATTCATCTTCCAATTTAATTTCAACATAAATTAATTGACTGGTCAATGTGTTAAATCCATTCAAATGATTTCATACATTATCTCCTTCCTTCATCTTCAAATTGTACAATTTCTTTACTAGGAAAACCTTGCTTGATGTAGAAGCCATCTGATACATGCTGGACAATCTATCCCATAATCCTTTTGTTGTATTCTCTATTGCAACATTAAATAGAAAATTGTTGGATAGATAGATAATAATAGTTGTTGTTTCCTTCTTG
Organism: Sequoia sempervirens; assembly: GCA_007258455.2. Lineage (NCBI taxonomy): Eukaryota > Viridiplantae > Streptophyta > Pinopsida > Cupressales > Cupressaceae > Sequoia > Sequoia sempervirens. Next base: position 76,060 of record VDFB02361134.1, read on the forward strand.
TCCAATCTATCCCAATCTTTATCGGACATTGTAGTTGACTCGTATTTTCCCTCTAGCATAATTGAGATCTCTCTAAGTTAACAAAGTTTCTAATTGCATGTTCAACATCCCAAAGTTTGGCTTGAGAATTTTTCAATCCTCTAATTATCTACCTTCTCCATCTCCTCAAATTCTCCCCAGCTCTAATACCAATTGTTAAATAAATGGAGAAGAATGGAGATTTAAATAACACCAAAACAACAATTAGAAAAATAGAGACAATAAGAAAAATAGACACAACAAATATACATTGACACCAAGTCAAAATATTATTAGAGTGATTTACAGTTTTTGGACACTTGCGGGGAGCCATGTCCTTGAGTATTCACTAAAACAACCAACTATTTTAGTAGCCCAAAATCCTTCTATTTGATGGCGCAGGAGGTCAAACCTCTAAAGCTGTCCCACACTTTCATGGTTCATTGTAGAGATGGAAAATTTCTTGAGATCCTTGTGGTCTTAGGGAATTCCGAACTTGGTATGCCCGAGAAGTAAGTGTCATGGAGGGGAGCCAATGCTATCAAGTTCTTAAGCTATCCGCTTTGAATAGGTACAACTAGAGAAATCCAAGTGGGAACCCAACAAATACTGTCCTTGCCAACCCTAGGATTGTGCATGATTGTTTTCATCTTGAATCAAGAGAAAACTCAAAATCATTCTATCTGCTTGTGTTTTGTGTGCGTGTTTAAAATTTATTTTAAACAAACATCACACCTAGTAATTTGCAACACCTCAACCTTGCAAACCCCAAAAAGTCAAACAACAAAATCATCCAAAATAAACCTATCACTTAAATCTCTTGGGGCCATCATCCTTCAATTTTGATCTTTCAACCCTTGCATTCCACCTAGTCCTTGCATATCCTCCGCTCTTGCATTGCTCAAACAAACCTTTAGCTTGCACTTAGGCTACTCTTCCTAGGTCTTGAAATCAAACCATTGGCTATCTATCACCCGCATCACTTGAGGTTTATCATCCTTGAGTTAGGGAACATACCATTACCCTTGAGTAGGGAAATCCTTGTGGGAGTTCATCATCTCCTACATAACCTCTCTTGATCATTTTTCCTTGTGTCTATCCATCATAACACAAATAAAGCCTTGCATCATAACCAACTTCAGACCTAGAGTTTCCTTTGAGCTCTTGCATTATCAAGATTGTCATATCATATCATACCATTCTCGTATCTCATCTTAGAATCATATCCTTTTCATTGCATCCTAGTCTTATGTCTCATGCATTATCTTGTCTTGGATTGAAGATCAGAACAAATCACTTATGACCCCTAGAACAAGAGTAAAAATGTTTCAAGAAGAAGGGAACCCTTGGGGAAGAGACTTTGATGGGGAAGACCACATTAGTGTTGTAACTAGTGAAAAAAATGAAACTGATGATGAAGAAATAACCCAATCCAATATAGAAGAAGCACTTAAGGATCATAGATTCACTAAACTTCTTACAGAGGTAGTCAAACATAACCCACAACAATACTTCAAGGCCCTTGCTGATGAAGGAATCAAAATACCTCCTGATTTTGACATATCAGTGCTCACGATGAATGAACAACCTAAATCTAGTGAATCTAAGCACCCCAAAACAAACAATGATGATAGAATCAAAGATCACAAACTCTTTTATCTTCAACTTGGTTACAAGAGATCTTCAAAGACATCAAAACCAACACCTACAAACAATCCTATTTTGGATGAGCTTAGAACATTGAGACAAGAATTGCATACTCTTAAGAACAAAAAAACATTATCTCACAAGTTCTCCATTGAAGATATATGTCCTTATCCTTTTGATCCGAGCATACCAATGCCACCTTTTCCTAGTCATTGGGACATACCAAAACTTGATAAATGTAAGGGAAAAGGAGATCCTAAAGGACACTTAAGAGAATTTTGTGCTACTACCATGGAATTTGCAGTTGATGAGACATATCTGATGAGATTATTCCCTCACAGTCTAGGAGAAGCTATGGAATGGTTTTCACGATTACCCTCGACCATCAAATCTTTTCAAGAACTAGCTGATAAATTTGTCTCCAATTATAGTTTCAACTGTGACCTTAAAGTGACTATGACAAACCTTTTTAACACCAAACAAAAACAAGGAGAATCTTTTGTCTTTTTTACAAAGATGGAGACATTTAACAAAACGATTACCTTATACCATTTTAGACAAAGAATTGGCTGATTTCTTTTGTCAAAATTTGAACAAAGAAATTGGAAGGGAACTTCGCCTTAAATGCCTGGATTCCTTTGATGAAGCCATAGAAATGGGATTTCAAATCAAACAAACTCTCATCAAGGACGAAACTACCAAACTTAATAACGAGAAAGATAAAAAATCAAGCTCAAGCAACAAGACACCTTTTTGGGTTAAGAACAAGAATGTAGTCAATGAGGGAATTGTTGATGCAAAAAAAAAAAAAATCATCACCTATTTACAACCTTAAAGGTTCATCTTTATATAAAGGAAAATAAAAACAAAGAAGCTTCCCTAAACAAAATTTTTCACCATTGGGACAATCACTTGAATCCGCATTAAAAGAACTTCTAGAAAATAATCTTACAACACTACCTAAGATGAGAGAATATAATCCACTAGTCAAACCCCCATAGTGGAATGTGAATCACTTTTGTGACTATCATATACACCAAGGACATAAGACTAATAGTTGCAATAAACTTCAATATCGAATACAAGACCTTATTGATGATAGTAAGATAACAGTTGATGGACACACTCCTTCTAGCAACTTTGATTGCGAGATGTTTAAAAACCCTCTCCCTAAGCATGAAAAGGATAAAGGAAAGGCCCTTGAATCTAGTGATGGTGTAAACTATATGACTACACCATAAATAACATCAGTGAGGTTGATAATCATGTAAACACTTTGATTATAAAAGGAAAAGAATCTGATTCCAATGTTACTACCCACAAAGGAATAGTTACCCTTAGAGGTCCTAATTCAAAACCCGTTGCACCAACTTCACAATACAACCTCATAGAGCATTTAGATAAAATGCCTGCACAAATTTTTATAATTGAGTTGCTACTCCTATCTCCTAAGAATAAAGCTATCTTAGATAAAGCACCTGCTACTGATACAGTGCCTGCAAACCTACATGTAGATCAATTCCAAGCTATGGTGGGACACATAACCTCTCCTCACACTCTCACTTTTTCTAAGAATGATGATTCGTCCATCTGAAAACCACATAATGCACCCTTACACATTGATGACCTTGTCCATAATGTAAAGATCAAGCAAGTTTTGATAGACAGAGGAGTAGGTCTTAATATTTGTACTCAAGAATTGATCACAAAATTAGGGTTCTCTGAAAATACAGTTGATCCAAGGAAAAATATTACCATAAAGGCATATGATGAAGAGGAACATTCGCTTAAAGGATCAATTACTCTACCAATAAGAGTTGGACCTATGGTAAAGGATGTAGTTTTCCAAGTTCTTGATCTCCCTCTGACCTATAATATCCTCCTTGGGAGACCTTGGATTCATGCAATGCAAGCAATGCCTTCTACATACCACCAGTGCATTAAATTCCCACACAATGGTGTTGAAATCACAATACGAGGAGATCCAAAACCTTTCATGTATTGCCATAACCTAAGTCCTAAAACTGAAATGACAATCCCAAGCAACTATGAAGCATTTCCCTCCCAAGCATATGTTGATCCCGAGTCCTTAAAATCATCCTCCTCAAAATCCAATGAAGCTGAGATCAAAATACAAGTAAAAGAACAAGGAGTAGGGGAATATACCTGGATCGTACTCTTTGCCTCAAAAAGCTACCTTTATCTCCCCACATTTATGGCAAGCCATAGATGACTAAGTCATCCACTTCATTTACCACACCATCAAGCACCAAGGTCCAAATTCATGACATGGGATGTGGAGAATACCATATGGACAATTTATCCACATGTGACAATGATAATAAGGCTTAAAGTGTTCATACCTCCAACAATGATATCAAGACAATTGCAAAAGGAATGCTAAAAGATGGTCGTGCTTGGATTGAAACCTTTTGGTTCCTTAATGATACATCAACCTTTTCCATATCTGCTTCCACTCAAGATTTTCATATCTATGATAACCCCCTGTTTGACCAAGACATCTAGGATAACCCACTCTTTGATCATGATCCTGCTGAGGATATCCAACCATCATCCTTCCATCCCACCTACCCTAGACTAGGATATGTATCTCCTACTGTCGCCTCTACTAATCCATCTTTCCAAGTTGTTAAGGATGTGCAAGCCTCCTTTGACGTTAGCAGTACCAAAGAGGATTGTCCAAAAGACTCCATTGATGGCATCGCCACTCCCACTTGTCCACTAAACATTCCTGTCACTCCTCCTATTTCATCTATCTCACTCACATCCACTCACATCATAGACATGGATCAACAAGTCATAACTCAAGAAAAGAATAAAGGAAAAGCTCCAATGAATGAGCCATCTTTAAAAGGAGATCAAAAATCAAGAGACATAATGAAAATAAAAGAAGATCATGACAAGTCGCTTAGCCAAAATAAAAAGCTATTGGAAAAATAGAAAACAAAAGAAGGTCAAGAAAAGTCCCCTAACCAAAATTAAAAGCTATCAGAAAACTCAAAAATAAAAGTCAAAAGTGAAAGCAAGCAAAAGTCGATCTCCAATTATGCCTCTCCATCAAAAATCATTGGGAGCATCTATCAAGGAAAAAGGTCAAACAAAGAGCTTGTTGATCCAAGGTCTCCATCCATGATGTCACTCTCACTCATACCATATAATCCATTCCACCCCTCCATGCTCACATATCTGCCATACCACACCATTGGTGATGTCTTTCAATGTACCTTTGACGATGACCCCTTCATGTACTTTAGCTCATCAGTTGCCTAAGCTCCTTTTCGTTTGAAGCCTGATGGCCCATGTAGTGTGCACATTAGGGATCATACCATAGCTTCTTTCATTTGCCACATCTATCGTCCTTCATACTTGCCACTCATATTCCTCATTATGATTGGGTCCTTTCATCCAACACGATCATCCACATAGGATCAAGGCAATCTATAGATTTGGTTCTTATCAATTCTGTACCTAACTTCAAAGAGCTAGGCTAAAACTGAAAAAATACAAAAAAATAGAAAAAATTCCTAAAAAGAATACAAAAAAATGGAAAAAAGTCCTAAAAAAATACAAAAAAAAAAGAAAAAAAAGAAAAAAAAGTAAAAAGAAATCAATTCGTTCAATGGTGAAAACCACTTCGATGGTGCCTTGAGCAAGTACCATGGTGAAAATTGAGAAATTGATGCCATGTGTAGAGGCTTTGCTCCTCTTTCCTTTGGAGCTCTACTTGATCTTTCCATCCCATTCTCTTCACCCTCCACTTCAAAGTATCCTTTTCAAACTCACCATGGCTTGTGAATTGTTCAACATTCCCCTTGCTTGCTCGCTTCGCCATGCATACTAGGTTGGTCCTATCCCTCATTGGGGCATTTCCTCAACTTTAGCTATGGGTTGGGACACTCAACATCTTGCGGTTAGAGAAACTACCCCCTTTGTCTGTCTACTCGATTGTGAATCATCTCTTCCCATCATAAAATGCCCTAAAAAAATCCCTAAAAATCCTAAAATGTCCTAAAAAAATCCCTAAAAATCATAAAATGTTATAAAAAAAATCCATAAAAAATCATAAAATGTCCTAAAAAAAGCCCTAAAAATGATAAAATGTTCTAAAAAAATCCCTAAAAATCATGAAATGTCCTAAAAAAGCCATAAAAATCATCAAATGTCATGAAAAAAATTCATAAAAAATCATTAAATGTCCTTAAAAAGCCATAAAAATTGTAAAATGTCTTGAAAAAATCCATGAAAATCATAAAATGTTTTGTAAAAATTCATAAAAATCATAAAATGTCATGAAAAAAAATCCCTAAAAATCATAAAATGTCCTAAAAAAACTCATAAAAATGATAAAATGTCCCTAAAAATTTCAAAAAAATCAAATATTCAAAAAATTCAAAAAAATCAAATAGCTTCAAAACAAATTCTAAAATAGTGATATTTTTAGATTGCCACACAACTTTGAGCTTCAATAAAATCAAAACACACCACAATTGAAAATCAAGAAAACATTACAACATACCTATTAATCCCCCTTTCAAATCCAATTAAACACATAAACTGTGACAAAAATTGGTTCTACATCGAAGCATGATGCATATTTGTTAGTTGATCTTTGATTATTTTACGATTTTATCTTTGGTGGCATGTTTTTTAGCTTCTCGAGGATGTCTTGGACTAGAGAGGCAAGGATGGGGCATGTTCACTTGTTTGTTTTCTATAGATTGTTTCTTATTCATAGGATGAATTGTCTTAAGACATGGTTATGTAAAACCATCGAGGACCTATGAGTCTCATGTGGGTAAGAACATTCTGTGTCTGATAGTATCTTCCATGCAATAAGTATTCAGGTCATCTAAGGTCCTTATACCTAGATGCTTATACTTCACTACTAAATAAAAACACAAACAATATTTAGGTCATCTAGATGTTCATGTTATATAGACTTTTATACTAATTTGTGACATAATAAGCTCGATGATGATATAAGCACTTAAAAAGCACAAGAATTCTCATCACTTTGCATTCTCCCTTTTCATCTATCATTTCTTTCATTGTCTTTCCCTCTCATTTTCTCTTCATCATTTTGTTCATCTTCCTTGTCGTAGAGAAATCAATCAATTGCTTTATCTAACTGATGTATGTCTCTTGAATCACATCTCAAATCATTAAAATTGCTTCTCAAAATATCATAACCCCCTAATCAATTGATCAATCAATCAATTGTTGTATCAACTTGTCTTGCACAAGCATCAATCTCAATCAACTTAATCAACTCAATCAACTTCATTAGCTCATCAACTCGGCTATATTGATCATTTCCATCAATTGTTTAGTTACGCCCATCAACTATGCATTTCCATCAAATGTACATCACTACTTAATCACTTACACAATGTCAATCATCTAATTATTTTCTTATAATCTCTTGAGAGATAAATCTTCTTACAATCTGTTCGATTAATCTCTCGAGGGGGCATATCATATTCATCATTATCCTTACCAGGATACCCCTGGGGCATCTATCAGTTGATCATTTTTTCTTTTTCTTTGAAACAATGCAACATGCTACATTGTCTCAAAGAGGGAAAAAATGTAGACACATAAAAAGTGTCCTCTTATCCAAAAATTTCCAATCATTAAATGGATCCAAATATTATTATACTATTATTCTTCATTATATCATAATATCAATTTCCTCCTTTTTACCATAATTTTCATATATTTAATCCATTTAATAATATTATAACCATTTTAATATTCTCCATTACATCCTTCTTCTAACCTTTTCCACACCTACTTTATCACCTATTTATCCTATTTCACTTCTTCTATTTCACTCATCTTATGCATGCAGGATATACTTCTCCAAGTCAATCTTTTATCCTATATTCATTATGCAATCCGGATTCACCCCAAGGATGCCTATTTAAGCATAGGCCCCTCTCATCTTTGGATCATCCACGTTCATTGCATTTTAGTTATCTTTGCATCTACTTTGAACACTCTTTTATTTTGTATTCTCTTTGATATTTGCATTTACTACTAGTATTTTGCATTTCTCATCATTTTGACTTCCTTAGAATCTCTCATATCCAATCAATCATAACCTCTTGTGTGTGCTTTTGAGAGCATATATTTTATCAACACAAGATTTTGATTGTAGGAAAATAATGGAGTAAATCCCTATTAGCATGCATGCATGTTTAGATTAGATATTTGCTTTTGTATGTGTGTGTTTCTTGTAGGTAACTCTATTGGGGATGTGGGAAATTTGAATCTTAATCTCATAAGATTTTAGAACCATTTTTCCTCCATCTACAATTACCATTTCCCATTCCCATCTCAACCCTCTTTAACATAACCAAACCCTTCTAAATTTAACCAACACCTTGTTGCAAAATTTTTCTCCCACCACACTAGCATTGTTGAGTTTCCATATATCATTTGCCATCATCCTACATGTTTTAATGGTTATGATTTTATTCTAATTAATTTCTTAACACATAATATTATGATCTATTGTTTATCAATATTTTTATGTGGATTTATTTTTGAGAGCCCACAAGGGGGCTAATTAAGGCATACCATTCCTTAACATTTACTTTTGTAGGGGTCTCATTCATGAATGTGTACTTATAGGTTAGTTTAAGGATATTCTATATCAAAGTACCCTTAAAATTTTTCTTATCAACCCATCATAGAATTTTTAGATCTCAGTCCAACATAATTAAGGCCACCACAAGCAATCAAGGCCATATTGAACACATTTATTCTCGAGAGGTCAAGGATGTGCTACAGGCCACTAGTTATTGATTTTAGGCCTTATTTTGATGAATTTGGAGTCTATTTTCTTATCAAAGATTTTTATTAGTCCTAGAGACCATCCATGATTGGAAATTAGGAAGTTATTAGGTGAAAGCACTTCAATTTATCCTAGATGCTTTGTTGGCATATAATGACTACTATCTTTGGTTACTTCCTTATTACAATATTGTGTATATTCTATCTCCTAGCCCATATGTGTGTGTCTTGATTTGTTTTAATTTATTTAACCTATCCTATTTCATCCTTATCTATTCATATCCCCTCTCCTCTGTTGATCCTATGGAATTTTTTAGAGTTCTTATGTGTTCCTTTTCATTTATTTTTTATCCACATCCTATTCCCTAATCTTAAATTTGGTTTCGCTTTGATTTAACCCTATTTACTCCCTAGTTAAATTTCTAAATTTTGTACCTAACCCCATCCTAAATACCACCTGAATGAAAACAAAATGATTGAGGACACCCACCGCCAAATACCCCCCCTTGAGCTTAATCTCTTATAGAAAATTAAGCTAAAAGTTTATATATGGACAATGCTCATGATGTGCCACCTAGTAGGACAACCTTGAATTATTATCATTCCACCACAATATTTATTTCAATATAATTAATTTCTATAGGTTCTCACATATTCAATTCCCATATTTGAAATCCTAAAGAAAACTCTTTAAAATATACCTCATTAGCCTAAATTTTATATAGATTTTTTTTTTTGAGTTGTTTTTATGGTTTTAGCTATTTATTCTTATGAACGAGACCCTAAAATTTCTTCAAAAATTTAAAGAGTGGTTAGCTTTGTCCCCAAATATCGAACTTTTTTTATTTGGCCATTGGATAGTGTTGTGATTGGATCTCAAATTGTAGGTGGTTGATTTCTAATGATTTCAACAAGGTGAGGCAATTCTATTTATGGTTTTTGTTTGAAATGAAGGTTTTCTTATCTATTTTTTATAGTGTCCTCTTAATACCTCCCCCTCACACCTTTCCAAGCATTTACTATCCAATTGTTCCATTTTGAAAATATATTTTCCATCTCCCCATTTTTATTATTCAAGCATTTGCCTTAATGATTTTTCATTCCCACTTGGTTTTCTTTAATCCAACATTGAACCATTTTTTTTACTTTAGATTTTTAAACCTTAAAGCCATACTTTTTCATCATATTTAAGCCAATATGGAGATAATTTGTCATTTTAGTGTGTTTTACATCACCCCTTTATGAATACAAGCATTTGTGTGACACCTTTTAGATTTGTGAGCCATTACCATGCCAAATTCTCATTAAAGTGTGTGAACCAAGATTCCAAACCTGCATAAACAAAACAAACAAACAACATATTAGATCAAATGCAAGTTAGAATCAAGATTCCCCATGAAATCCATGAATAATGCTCAAAATAGGAAATGAAGATGAAAAACACAAAATAAAAAGCAAAGAAATCCTAATTAGGCAAGCAAACTCTTGATCCCATGGGGGAATTGGTCCCAATTTGATGTGAAAATTGGCCCTTTCCCAACTCCTATGTAAGATTTGATGAATATTTGTGGATGATTGAAGCTCCTTGATGAAATTTTGGCATGAACTTGCTATGAAACCATGTAAATGATGAATACTTGATATGAAATGGATAAAATTAGCTCTTAATGTGAAGAGAGTAACTTTTCTCTAAGTTGTGGATCCAAAATACAAAGAGAAACCTTTTATAAATAGAAGAACAAGATGAAGGAATGAGAAAAATGGATGAATGTGGGATCATTCAACATCCAATGGGCAAGTGCCATTTGTCAAGATGTGAATGGAGGAAGCTTGAGCACATTTTGGAGAATGTACAAAGAGGGGGGAGATTCAAATTCAAAAGATGGCTTGAAGGATGAGGTGAAAGGTGAAGTTAATGTCACATGGCTCAAGAAAAAGACTTGTAAGAGATGTTAAATGCCATATTTGGAGGACAAGACCTTTTGGGGGGAGATTTCAAATTTGAGGAATATTCCATCTTTGATGCCTTTTTTTTTGGAACCGCCTTTTGAATGAAAATAGATGATTTTTAAATCAATTAAATTGATTTTCATGTGCAAGTTACAAAATCTAGAGGATTTGATGGATTAAGACTAAGATTAATCAAGATTTGATTAATTTAAAGGAGATTAGCTTATTTGACCATTTGATTTAGATTTTTGGATTTAAATAAATCAAAATGAGAGGAATAATGATTTTAGACTTAATTAAATAAGATTTGATTTATTTAATTAAAGAGGATGGTGTTAGCTTTAAATCAAATAAAGATTAATTTATTTAATTTAAATGAGATGACTTTAGAAATTAATTAAATAAAATGAATTATTTAATTAAAAGAGGGACTATAAGATTAATTAAACAAATTGATTTATTTATTTAATAGGAGATGATGACTTAATTAGATAAAAAATGATTTATTTAATTAAGAGATGAAATGTGATGAATTAATTAAATAGAGATTATTTATTTAAATAATTAGCAGAGAGGTGATTTAGGGTGAACTAGTGTTAGTAAAATCACGATCAAGCGTATAGGATCAATCCGTATATTTTCATTATCTACATTTTTCCCCTCTTTGAAGTAATGTACTTGCTGCGTTGGTTAAAAGAATAAACTGCCTCGATCAAAATTAAAAAACTCTCTATTTTCTTGGATGCCCCACTGCTACCCCAACAAATGAAGAATTACACCGGTATATAACCCCCTCGAGAGATTAGGCAAAGAGGTTTGATTTGAGGGTTGATCTCTCGACAAAGAGGTTCAAGATTAGTTCAACTCGAATATTTGATGTAGACAGATTTGATGATGTAGATAGTCATCAACCACGGGTAGCCTCATGCCTATTTTGATATATTACACACACTTAATCTTGATTTGTACCATGATAGTTACATTATTGATGATATAAATGAGATGATTATGATGTTTATATATAATGGATGATATGATGATGCATGGATGATATGGATGCACATGATATGATATGATGATGCTTTTATGATTATGCAAATGGATGATAAATGTATGGTTTATGAGATGCTTAGAATAACCAATCTATATTATGCAATGATGAAATGCAATGCATGTGAGATGATCAATGTTTCTTATATGATATGATATGCATTATGCAATATGCTGACAGTTTGTGGATGCAAGATAGATTCAATGGTGATGATTTATGATTAACTATCATGGTACTATGTTAGCGCGGAGGGAAGTAAGAAGAAATAAGACAATGACAAGAGAATCCAACAAGCCAACTTTAATTATGATGATTTGCTTACTGAGGAGTTGGGATTTTTAAAAGGGCTAATTACCTTATGTTTGATAACACACGTAGGCATGATGTATTAGGTTATAAAGAACTGAGATGGTGTTGCACCTAGTGCGATGTAATTTGAATCGACAAACATATAGGAGTATTCTTGTTCACACTTGACATATGAAAACTTTGCTAGGATGCACCTAACAAAGCAAGTATTCGTGAAGTTATATTACAAAAACGTCCAACAAGCACAATAGACAAAAGATAATGATCGATGCCCCATCCCTTTCTCTCTAAATTGTTTTGATTAGACATCATCGAGAGATTATTGGAGTGAGCACACTAAGATAAATCAAAAAGAAAAGATCAAGTACACAAACAAGTCAATGTTCTTCATACCACTAGCCAAGGGGATGTGTTTTGTTTAGGATAAGTATCCAAAGTGATATCCAAAATGATGCCCATTGTCAAAATGATATATCCTAGGAAATGCATTGTATAGAATGATGATGGGTTGATAATTTGTTTGATAAGCTTTTGATATAAGGTTGACTAACATGTTTAAAAATGATCAAGATTTTGATTTTGCATTTAAAATTTTAAAGTTTGCTTTTGATTTTATGTTTGAAGCTTGCTTTTGTTGATTGTTGTACTTGTTTCTATTTGTTTTGCTAAAGGGTGAGTGTGATGATTGATTTATTATGGATGGATTATTGTGGGTGAAGCGAAATGAAATGAATGGACTTCTTGGGTTTTTTTGAATGTTTTTGATGTTTTTCAAATGTTTTGAGGCTATTTTTGGGTTTTTTTTACAAATATTTTGATTTTCCAAATTTCCAGTGTTCTTGTGTTTTTTGAGATTTTATGAATGTTTTTGGATTTTTTGTCTCGGGGGCTGATCAAAGATTAGCCTTGCCTATGTTTAAGCTTAGAGATGACGTAGTTCATATACCAAGTTTTTGACATTTTTTATAACTTTTTGAGTGTTTTTGGAGTTTGATATGATTTTGGATGTTTTTGGATTTTCACATGATTTTTGACGATTTGGATATGTGTGATGATATCGGTGCTTTGTTTTGGAATTTTGTTGAAAACCAAGCTAAGGTTGATTGATCAGATTGATGGATTGATGATGATAACATTGTTGAGGATACACAATAATGCAAGGATAGTGTTAAGCAACACAAGGATTAGAAAGGATATCCCAAGATGATGATAGATTGATTGGTGATAACATTGTTGAGGATACACAACAATGCAAGGATAGTGTTAAGCAACACAAGGATTGGGAAGGATATCCCGAGATGATTTTTTGATTGGATTTGGTTGATTAGGATTTTGAAGCTTCGTTTTGGAACAAAATTGTTTTGAATGATTTGATGTGACGTTTGAAGTGCAAATTAGATGCAACTGATATTGATTTTTTGGATTGATGTTTGATGAAAGATGAAGCTTGATAAGGAATTCCTTCTTGTCAAAATATGACATGTGCTAGTGATTTGTATTCTTGCTCACAAATGCTTTGACTAATTTGATTTCACATTTTCCAATGTTCAAATCACCACATAAGTTGGAGGATATAGATCAAGATTTATTCTTGAAGCAAGATGCAAATATCTGTCCCCAGTGTTTAGCAATGTATGGAATGCCATGGGTGGATGCTTGGATAGGTGTATGGATGGATGTATATGGTAAGCATGCAAAAGGATGCCAAGGATTAACTTGGGATAAGATAAAGTGTTTGAACAAAGTATGCTCATTTGGATAATGCTTCATGGCTCAGATAATGCCAGGTAGGATAGGATCAATGAAAATGACCCATGTCAAGATGTCTACCATAAACAAGTGTAAAGTGTGCACCAAACTTTGATCAAGGTCAAGATAATTTGGACTATGGATGCAGATAGATAAAGATGGATTGGATAAATGTTTCATGGATGAATGAATTTATTACAGATGAGATGGATGGAATGTTGGATTTATTATGGATGGGATAAGATGATTCCACCTGAACTTGCACACATAGATGCTCAATTCTACACACGTCTCCTTTTTTCCAGGTTTTCATCATGGTACCTATCCAAAGTGCCACCATAGCAGTTTTCACTAGAGGACAAATTTTCTCTTTACTGTTTTCAATCCTTTTTCTTTTTTTTTTGGATTTTTTATATTTTTTGGTTTTCTTTTGTATTTTTTTGAAAGATTTTAAGCTCATTCTGAATCACCTTGCAGTGTTGATGTAGATTCCCTTGTTATAATGTGCCATAGATATCCTGCTTGAAGAAGCTACTTTGCCAAGATACATGCACTTAATGCAAATTTTGAGATTCCTGATCTGGTTTATTGATACCGAAGTTAACTCTATCTCTGTGCGCACATCACAATAGTGTCTTCTGAATCCTTATGATGAAGGGTGGATGCCAATACATGGTCAATGTGAGAATTGGATATCATGCGTGGAGGTGTGGATGGAGTGTGTTTAGGAATAAAAGATGGATTGGTTGACAGCTTGGAACCTTTGACTCTCCAAACTTGGAAAGATGAGCAATAATGGGTGGATATGGAAGCGTGCATAGAATTAGGACCAACTGCTTGATATACTTTGTAAGTCGCTTGAGAAACCTTATTTTTCTTTTGTGGACATCTTTGATGGATACTTTTCCCTTTTTTATTTTTCCCCATAGTTTTTTTGACTAATGGAGTTTGATAGAGTTTGATAGGGATAATCTTTCTTTGTTTTTTTTGGTATCCATATGTATTTGATTTGTCCATTATGCTTCTTTTTCTTTGATAATGTTCTTTGTGCTTTGATTCAAATCTTTCTTTTGATGTTGGTCCCAATTCGTGGATGGGGTGATGGGTGGATGAAGATTCATGACGTGGTTGGTTGTAGTATTGGCATCAATTTCATCATAAGGACTCTTCGTGCTCCCTATGTTGATGTTTGCTTGAGACATAGTTGCCCCTAGTATGGTGGTAGTGGCACCTTCCTTGATTTTGCTTATTTTGAGATGTCTTGCTCAGTAAGCATTCTTTGATAAATGTCAATTGCAGATGACATTGTTTCAATTTGTTGCTATGCTAACTCTAGAATGTCCTGTTATGTCTGACCTATTTCTTTGAGTGGATAATGCTGGATATCTTCATACATGATTTCCTCAGTTTGAATTTGGGATATATCTGATCCTGATGTTGACAACTTAGTTTGACTGTAGGAATCAATAACCTACTCTTTTTGTGTAATAATATCAAGAGTAAAGGAACCTATTCTAAATGAAGATCATCTACGTGTCCATCCACATAAAGTATCTCATGGGTAGATGGAGGAGTATGTGCTATGTGGATATGATGATCTTGTATAAATAGGAGAGTATCCATTAGATCATTGTAGTAGCTTGGGGATACAAATTCTTGATCTTGAATGATTTCAAAATTGCTTTTGACATGCTTTGGATCAAGTTCTTAACATGGGTCCATTTCAAAGGGTTATTGGATATGTTCTTTAGGCATGGGAAATGGCTCAATATCCTCTTGATCTTTGAGTGGACTTGGATCAAATGTTGAGCTGAAGATTCCTTCAATATCTACAAATATGTCTTGGAAAGGACCATTGCTAGACTTTGGTGAGAGATGTTGATCATGATTTGGAATAAATTCTTGAGATATGTTCTCTAACTCATTGGATGATGTAGAGACATTTTCAACATGATCATTGGTCGATGGATCGCTAATAGTTATTATTTTTTGATCAATTAGGTCTTGGATGATATTTCTGAGTCAAACACAATCTGATGTTATGTGTCCCTTTATTTTGTGATGCTCACAAAGGTGTTTCTCATTATACCATGGTGGTTTTACCAAGGGATCTTGATAATTCTCATAGATGGGGATTTTGATGAGCTTCTGATTTACTAGTTGCTTCATGACCGATTCGATTGGTTTTCCAAGTGGTGTGTATTTTTGTTTGTTACCTTGTGAGATTTTTACTTTAGATTGACCTTGTGGTGATTGATTTTGGAGATATGGTGATTGATTTTGGACAATGTTCTAATTTGGGATGATGTTTGGATTTGGCATGATAGGTTGAAATTGAACATTGTTGTGGTTGGGAATTACATTGCCTTGATTTAGATAACTTTGATTTTGCATGGTGTTACCTTGATTTGGATCAATACATGGAGCTATTAACATATTGCTTGGACTTTGAACAACATTGGTGTGATTCACAAACGTATATATCCCAAATTTTACCAAGTATGGATTTAAAATTTTCATGTTTCGTAAACTTGGTGTAGTCACATTTGGCATGTATGGATTTGTTGGGATAATGTTGTTTTATTGAAGACTCATGCATTGATTATTTGGTTGATAGATTTGTAGGTTTGGGCTTTGTTTTAAATTTACCATTGGGAAAGGTGTTCCAAAATTTAGATTGGGCATGCTCACATTTGTTGTGCCATTGAGGTTTGTAAGATATAATGATCCCGTGTATGGATTGTATAAATGTGAATTTTGATAATCAATTGGCATTGTAAAACTTTGATAGCTTGGTTGACTTGGATTACTCATGATGTATGAATTAAGTTTATATTCCATGTTCCTCTTGTGTTTTGACCTTGTTGACCTCTATGGGATTTAGGACCAATGATGAGATGAAGGATGAAAGGGTTAATGATATGGGTGTTGAACTTTTAAGAACCTTGAAGGAATACTAGACTTTAGGACTTTAGTATTTTTTATTTGGATTTGATAATGAACTCATAAACTCTAGGAGGTTGTTAGATGTTGTCTTGGAATATTTTTTTCCACAAGGTGATAATTTAACTAAGTGTATGAAGAAGGATTCATATACACACACCTAGTCAAACAAGATGATTTTGATTTGATTTTGAGGATTTTTCCAAAAGTCTAGTATGAATGATTTTTCCAAGATTCTAAAAGTTGTTTGTGAGATGGGATTTGATTGATGTTTGAGATGGATGAAATGATTGGTTGTTTTGATCCTTAATGAACCTAAGAGGGACTTGTTTACAAGACCAAGATAGTGAAGAACATACTTTTTTCCAAGAATAGTTCAAAAACCAAAAGACTAATGTTTACATGAAAACCATATGACCAAAAGATGCCAAACACATGTGTGGGGTCCAATTGTTTCTTAAATTTACTTAATGAGTTCTTTTTATCACAGACACACTCTTGGTTAGCTTTTAAAACTAGATGTCTAATGTCTTAATTTTATTTCATCCCACAAAGTCCATTATGTGGAAATCTAGAAAATCAAGGCAAAATTTTCCTAATGTTGACCTTAGTAGGAGAAAATTGAGATGAAATCCAAATGCTTAGAAACCTCTAAGGATAGAATCCCTAGGGAAAACAATAGCATCTAAATTTGTTCAAGGATATTTGCTTCTCCTAAAGGGTTTGAGATTTGATGCTGATGTTGAATGTTTTCCAATATTTTTGATCAAAAAATATGTTTTGATTTTAAGAACAATCACAACTCTATGGATATTTGAGACAATATTTGTTGAGTCCCCACTTGGACAAGTCCAACTACGCCTACTTTCAGCCGATGGTTAGATGTTTGACCACACTGGCTGCCCTCCACGACTCAACACTTCTTTCGGGGCAGCCAAGCATTAGTACCTATGAATCTCCCATGACATACCTTCCATCTCTACTAAAAGTCATAAAAGTGTGGGGCAGATAGATAGGGATTTCAATGGTCTTTCTACACAAGGGTTTTAATACGGGAATTTCGTTCATGGGGGACCATCCATGTGGCAAGAGACCATTTCTGCCCTTCTTGTTGGAATAATCCTCATGATATTGGCCTTTGTTCCAATATTCACACTTATATCCTGGGCGAAAGTCGCTTGGCTTTAGCGTGTTCCCGGTTGGGTCGTTCCCTTGGGTGATTACTTTTTCCCACAAGGCAGACCCTCTAAGATAACACAAAAGCAATCAAACACATCCATAGTTTGATCGATCTTTGTTGAGAAACAAAGAGAGAACACACACAATATGTTTCACTCACACTCACAATATTTGTTCAATTTTAGGATCCAAATTGAAATGTGTGGGTAATCATTTACACAACTTAATGTCAAAAAAGGCCTTTTGATTCTCAAGATCCCCATGAGGCATGAGAGAAGTGTATACATCCTTTTTAATGATATTACTTTGTGTAATTGATTACAAAACAAAGAAGCACATTTTTATTTTAAGTCCACAAAGCCATGATTTGATTCTTTTTAGTGCACACCAAAAGGAAAAAAGAGAGTTGATTGTTCAATTTTTAAGTCCCAAAACAAAATCTAGTAAGTTTTCCTATGGTTCTTTTTAATTCCTTTATCTTGTTCTTTTTAATCCCAAATGAAAATTAGTGAGTCCTAAAAGCTTGAAAGTGACAATATCCTTAAAAGAAGGGATTATAATTTCTCCCTGAAGTGTTAAAAAACACTTGATACAATGATAGGATAATGCTTTTTCTTTGAATTCCATGTTCCATGTCCTTTAAAACCTAAAATACAAGCTACAAATGTTAGATGAAATCAAGAGAGAAGAAGACATATGAGGGTTAGATAAATGATGAAGCATAAAAACCCTAAAATTTAGACCAAGTTTCATTGTGATTTGACATTAAGTGAAAATTTGAAAATTTTAACTCTATAAAATTTGATAAATACCTACACCATTGGATAGCTTATGAAATTCTACCCCATTTCAAAAAAAGAATCTCTAAAAAAGACCAAAAAATGACCAATATACATCCATTTTAAGTTTGAGTGAAAAAATAAGAAATCAAAGCGACGTAGTTTGAAAAGGTTAGTAGTGCAGTTTGAGCCCCAACGGTGTAGTTTGAAAATTTGAATTTTCTGAGTAGGAAGACCTTAGCGGCGAAGTTTGGAGTTTGAAACGGTGTTGTATGGTGTCACTAGATGGTCAACGAATCTGTATGGCGCCGTTGGACTTTCAGCAGCTCTGCTTCCTGTAGACACAAAAAAATAGAGAAAAAACATGAAATTTTTGATAAAAACGTGATCTAAACGTGATATTTTCCCTCCTTTTAGTGCCAAAATGTGAACCAAGATTCCAAACTTGCATAAACACAAGAGACAAACAACATATTAGATCAAATGCAAGTTAGAATCAAGATTCCCCATGAAATCCATGAATAATACTCACAATAGGAAATGAAGATGAAGAGCACAAAATAAAAGCAAAAAAATCCTAATTAGGCATGCAAACTCTTGATCCCATGGGGGAATTGGTGCCAATTTGATGTGGAAATTGGCCCTTTCCCAACTCCTATGCAATCTTTGATGAAGATTTGTGGATGATTGAAGCTCCTTGATGAAATTTTGGCATAACCTTGCTATGAAACCATGAAAATGATGAACACTTGATATGAAATGGATAAAATTAGCTCTCAATGTGAAGAGAGTAACTTTGCTCTAAGTTGTGGATCCAAAATACAAAGAGGAGCCTTCTATAAATAGAAGAACAAGATGAAGGAATGAGAAAAATGGATGAATGTGGGATCAATCAACATCCAATGGGCAAGTGCCACTTGTCAAGATGTGAATGGAGGAAGCTTGAACACATTTTGAAGAATATGCAAAGAGAGGGGTGATTCAAATTCAAGATGGCTTGAATGATGAGGTGAAAGGTGAAGTTAATGTCACATGGCTCAAGAAAAGGACTTGTAAGAGATTTTAAATGCCATGTTTGGAGGACAAGACCTTTTGGGGGGGATTTCAAATTTGAGGGATTTTCCATCTTTGATGCCTTTTTTGAATGAAAATAGATGATTTATTTAAACCAATTAAATTGATTTTCATGTGAAAATTACAAAATCTAGAGGATTTGATGGATTAAGACTAAGATTAATCAAGATTTGATTAATTTAAAGGAGATTAGCTTATTTGACCATTTGATTTAGATTTTTGGATTTAAATAAATCAAAATGAGAGGAATAATGATTTTAGACTTAATTAAATAAGATTTGATTTATTTAATTAAAGATGATGGTGTTAGCGTTAAATCAAATAAAGATTAATTTATTTAATTTAAATGAAATGACTTTAGAGATTAATTAAATAAAATGAATTATTTAATTAAAAGAGGGACTATAGGATTAATTAAAAAAAGTGATTTATTTAATTAAGAGATGAAATGTGATGAATTTAATTAAAGAGAGATTATTTAATTAAATAATTAGTAGAGAGATGATTTAGGATGAACTGGTGTTAGTAAAATTAGGATCAGGCATATAGGATCAATTAGTATATTTTCAGTGTCTATAGAGTGCTTTGAAATTACCATTTCCCATTGCGATATGATCTCTCTTTGACACCCCAAAACCCTTTTATATTAAAGAAAAAAAGTTTTAGACCTTAATGCCATCCTCTATCATTATATTCAAGCCAATATTGAGATATTTTATCATTTGTGTGTTTTACATCAACCCTTTATGAATACAAGCATTTATATGATACCTTTTAGAGTTGTGAGCCATTACCATGCAAAATCCTCATTAAAGTGCTTTAAACTTACTATTTTCCATTGCAATATGAGCTCTCTTAGATACACAATATCATTTTAGATTAAAGCGACACATTTCCAAAAAAATTCTCCCACCCCACTAGCTTTGTTGAGTCTCAATTTGTCATTTGCTATATCATCCTACATGTTTTAATAGTCACAATTTGATTATGATTAGTTTGTTTGCATAACTTAGATTTATGACCTATTATTTATTAGTATCTCAACATGGATTCATTTTTGATATCCTACAAGGGGATTAAGGTAGATTCTCCCTTAAGATTTATTTTTGTAGGGTTCCTATTCATGAAGTTGCACTGGTAGATTCTCTATCTGACATAGTCAAAACCACCCAATTAGTTAAGAACACCTTGTTAACTATCGTGAGAGGTCAAGGATACACTTGTTGGATTTGATAGTGAACCCCACAACTCCTAGAAATCACCTGCAACCAAAAAGCCTATCATAAATGAGAGGTCAAAGCAACTGATTTTCTTTGAAACCAAGAGAGAAAATAATGATCAATAAAAGCATTTAATATGCCTTCTATATTGAATAATGAATACTTGGATGAATGATTACAATGAACAATCAATCCTTATAAAAGGAAAAAGCAAACCCTAGATGAGGATTTGATTAGATTGCGACAAGTGTCTTAATCTCATGCAATGAGACATCTTGACCTACAAGTAACACAATCTAATAATAATAAAAAATCTTAATTTTAACTTAAGTAATTAAAGTAATAAGGGAATTGATAATTATTTAATTATTAGGTGATGTCCTGATTACTCCAACAACCCCCATAAGATCAAATTAGGAAGAAGCTTAAACACCCTAATGAAGAATGCAATGGTGGAAAACATGGATGGGTCCCAACCACAAGGCTGAATGAGGTAGCGAGTAAAAATAAATGAATCTCTCATAACCAAAGAAAAGGAGAAAATGACATGGGAAAAAGCTACTCTTTAAAAGAGAGAAAATGAAACGACTGCACTAGTGAAAGAAGGATAGGAAGACACAATGTGAACCCCTAAGGACTACTTATGTCATACAAGTACAATAGATGTTCCCCAAATAGGAAAGATAAAATGAGGATATGAATCCATCGATAAAGAAAGAGGTCTTGTGCCAATGATGAATGCCTAAAGACATAACACAATCCACCGCCTGCAAACAACATTTCTCCTCTTGGGAAGAAATAGATCCATTGATGATTAGAGAAACATATCCAAAAATATAGTTGAATCAAGAATCCAAATCCAAATGATGCGTGCCTCTGAAAAGTGCTCAAGTGTCCACATGTCAGAAAGAGATGATGTCAATCTAGAATCCTCTGAAGACTAATGTAGAACAAGTCACAAAGATGATGGGCCAATATTCATGTTGCAGTTGTCAAAAAAGAGGTGATGGATGTCCTCAAAGTAATCCACCAAATTTACAATTTGATTCTCCACAAACAAGGATGATATGCCTACAAGATACAAATCCCAAGTAGCTGTGTCTGGAAGAAGATGAATGCCATGCTACACTAAACCAATAGGGGCCAATAATGTGGTGATGCCAAGTTGATCAAGAACAACAAAAATAATGATGTAGTCTTGATCTAAAGAGTGGGAATATGAAGATGAGTATTTGAACCAATAGAGCTTAAGGACTTATGATATACTCAAGCTCCTCTAAAGTATCATCGTCAAAGGGTATGTCAGGCAGGTGTCTTTATGCGTCGATAATTTATAAAGCTAGTGATTGATGCTAATAGGGCCCATCAAATGCTGACTGCAATAGTAATAGCCATTGACACTAGCAATATGGCTTTCCGCAAGGTACAAATGTACCCTATGTAGGTAGTGATTACTTTTACTTTTTTTCCTTTTTATTTTTTTGGAAAATTTTAGAAAAAAATCAAAATCTTTTTTTGAAAAACCTTCATATCGGTCAATCTTGCACAAAAATTGATGTAGCAAGGTCGTACGGATCCATATGACTATACAAATTCCATATGAATTTCCTTTCTAAAAAAAATGCCTTTCTTTGCAACTACTCCAAATTCAATGAAATGTCAATCAATCTTAGTGTTTTTGGTTACATTATAGATTCAGGTGAGGTTTGTTTTGCCCTAGTATTAGTCAATTTTTTCTTCAAGGTCAGATCTTTCAGAATTTGGATAAAAAGTAACAAATCTAGTGCCCTAATACTATGTTGGAGTTCATAGTAAACCCCATAGCTCTTAGAAATCACTTGCAACCAAAATTCCAATGACAATGAGAGATCAAAGCGACTGATTTTCTATGCAACCAAGAGAGAAAAGAATAATCTAGGTATTCATTATTCAATACATAAGGCATATTAGATGCTTTTGTGGATCTTTTTTTTCTCTTGGTTGCATAACATAAGGAATATTAGATGCTTTTGTGGATTATTTTTCTCTCTCTTTGTTGCATAACAAATTAGTTGCTTTGATCTCTCGTTTGTGATAGGTGTTTTGGTTGCAAGTGATTTCTAGGAGCTACGGGGTTCACTTTCAACTTCACCCTACAAGCCACTAGTTGTTACTTTAAGTCTTAATTTGATGTTTTTTTAGTCTATTTTTCCATCAAATATTTTCATTAGTTCCAAAGACCCATCCATACTTGCAAATTAGGTATTTATTAGGTGAAACCAATTCAATTTATTTAATCTCACTTTTCCAATAAATTAGAGCCACTAGGTTTTTAAATTATTTTAATATTTCCTTTGCAAATAAGGAATTGAAACCTCCTGGGATGCTTTCACACAATGTTATCACTAATTCCTATTAGTTTAGATTATTGACATTCCATTTACTTGGTGAAACCTTTCCATCTCTTTAATTTTTATTCACTTTGTTATTCATGTCTATTATGACCTCTTATTTTAATTTTAACTACACGCCTTCGATTGGTCACTAACAGGTGAGAAATTTTAAGAAGTTGAGATATTGTATCAATAAGCTCCTTGGATTTTTAAATTATGTTCCTATACTCTAGTCAATGCCACCCCATTAGATAATGTAGTTATGGTGGATGCTAGACTAGTCAATGCTTTTACGTAGGCTATTTGTATAAGGTGCCCTTTTCCTTTTGGTCCAACAACTTCCAAACTTCATAAGGAAATTTAGGACCTAGTTCTAATATTTTTTTTGTTTGGATAAATTCTTTGAATATGAGCATCTAAATTTACTTATTCACTATTTTTCATTTCACATCCTTGGTAATGACTCCACTCGATTGGGTCCCAAATCGTTGCTCACACTCTTAAGGAAAAATCCACTTCAAAGGTAAGGAATTGCTATTTTGAAGAGGAATTGGTGAACTCATCAATAAAATGAGTGATTTAAAAGGCCAACTACTAAGAGTATATTCTCTCCTTCACTTTGAGCTCAACAAGACCCAAGAGGGTATTCCTAGAGTTCTTCATTAACAAGATTTATTCACACTAAATATAGATGATAAAAATGTTGAAATAGTATCTTATATATGCTTGATTTTGATAGTTGTCACTAGACAAAAGACAAACCTACTACACATGAAATATATATTAAGTTGACGAAGACATCATTGAATAATTGCAAGATGTAGGTATACAAATCATTATTCCTTAAGATAAAAAATATTATATTTTTTCTTAGATGCTTCCTTCAATAGATCACTAAATCATGAATGCATACTAGTCAATACTCCTACTCCTAAACTAATAGTAAAATTTATTTTCATTTTGGGTTTATGGTGGGTCATAGATTTCTAGGACCGATGCCTTATTTTTAATGGGTTACAAAATCATAGTTTACTAGAAAGAATAATGTGTTGCCTATTACCATCAACCTCTTTCATAAACATATAATTATCTTCCTCAATTATTCACAAATTCCACTTATTTATAGGTAAGTATTACATAATAGGACCGCTCAATGTTCACCTTAACCTAACATTGATAAAGAGTCAAGTAATGTTAAGATCTTATACTCATAAAATTAATTAATTTTTTTTTGATACGCAAGATGAGTACATTATATTAATATTAATTAAAAACTATAAGTGTCTGCTACATAGGGAACCTAAATTCAACCACCAAAAATTATAGAGAGCCACCATGCGAAAAAAGAACCACTGGAACCACCTTATAAGAAAACAACCGGCCCAACTAACCCCACAACTATACTCAACAATCCATTAAATAGAGCAAAAAGGTTGCTTGAATGCCAACTACACAAATAGGGCACCACCCTCATTTCATCAGAGAAAAAAACAAAAAACCCTGTACAGACACGAAACAACGTAGAGCCATACTCATAGAAAACCATTGGCCATCGCCACTATCATCCAGTGCTACATAAGGGCTGGACCACACAAATCCAATAGGAAAGGATATATCTTCACCACTTCATCCAAACACCGAAGGAGCTCTAAATCACAGGGCCTCAGAATACCCTTACCCTCGACCACTGCACGTAGAACCTCATCCACCCCTTCCACCAAATCTTTCCTAAACATCTTCACTAGTAAAACCTTCGCCTCATCTTTGGGGACTTGATTGTCCAAAAGGGAGGCCAAAAAATGTGAGGAAACGTGCAAACTATCCCTCCCATATTCCTTGTTTTCTAAATGCTCGACACCCAGAACCATCTTAACGGCTACCACTAACAAAGGATCATTGTTGGACAAGATGCGCTTCAGCCTTTGGTCTGTGACTTCCTTGAAAGAAGCCTATCATGCCTTCAACTGCAACAAAACTAGAGTGTTCATGCCAAATCTCGCCAAACCATCCACCGAAACCTCAACAATAAATCTTGAGTGCTTCACCATCATCACCCTTGCACTAACCTCTCACAGACAAGATGAAAGAAACAAACACCACCTTCGAGCAAAAAGAAAAAAAAGAAAAAACCATGCATTGGCTTTGAAGCAAACCTTCAATAAGTACTAGACGCCAATTACCAAGCTGCCATCACCCAAGACCAATGAGCCTCCTTTGAGCATGCAAGATTTCCTTGCCGTAGGGATTAAATCCTATAGATGATATGAGTGCTGCACTCAAAGCATAGGAAAAGGAGCCAAAGCTATCTCCAATTAGCTTCGTACAACATCAACAAGACCACCCATACAAATGCTTGCCAGGGCGTACTACTAACATTGAGCTCCTAATGTCCTCTGAGTAGCCACCATGGCATTGACTACCACATCCCCTCTGCTAATCTGGAGGGACACCCACCCTACCCCCCACTAATATTTTTAAATATTATTATAGAGTTATTTTTAGTTTATTTGTTAACTTGTTTAATTTATAGAGTCCATTACAAATTAAGTCTTGTTGATTGTTTTAGTTGGATATAATAAGGGATAGGGTGTGATAGGAGCACAATAGCTTGATATTATAAGGGATAGGGCATTATCCAAGTGCTACAACTTGACACCATAAAGGATGATGTCAAAATCAAGTCTTGAGTGAATTTGGTATAGTGAGCCCAACACCATAAGGGATGAGGTCATGATTATGTCCCTAAATTTTTCAACAAAGTGAGATTGACACCACAAGGAATGTAGTTGGGATCACACCTTGTACAAATTTAGTGAAGTGAGTCAACCCAAAAATCTTAATGCTTGATCAAATATCTCAAATAAATTTGATAGTTCATAGATATCTCACAATCTTTTACATTTGATTATAAAAATATAACTATTCAATTTTCAATTAATCTTTAACAAAAAGATATATATTTTATATATAAAATAAGGAATGATATATATATATATATGAAAGAATAAAATTAAACCATTCAATAAAAAATAACTTTAACAACCATTCACCACCTTCGACATGTAAAGGTTGGGCACAAGAGAGAGTTAAGTGAGAAAAAATGAAACCCTAGCTGTGACCTATTTTCAACTACCAAAAGAGAATCCCTAGAGCTTGTTTCCTTTAACATACATGGCAAAAATATCTTATGAACAACTTTTATTAAAGATTTGTGTAATAAAGGGTGATTTTGATGCTGAAAAATAGTTTTTGAAGTTTCTCTTCCATGTTTGCATAAATCCCACTCATATTACACTCAGAAAGACATCGCTTGTAACCTTTTGTTCATAAAAAAAGACAAGGAAAAAACCTTTAATGCTACTGTGTAGCCCTAGGGTGTGTGCAAGAAGTTGAGTCAACTTTTTGGCCAAAAAGTTGAAGTGTTTTCCTTGATTTTTAGAATTTGTCACATTTGACCTTAAAATTGAAAGCACTTAGAGATGAAATCTTAAAAAAAGTCACTGATCGTAAAATGTAGTACTTAGAGTCTAGTTTCCAAATATGTAATTTATTTCAATACCCAGATGATACAAATTGAGTTTCAATAGGAATTTCTAAAAACCACTGTTTAAAAGTCATTTTTTTTTACCATACCAAGCATGTGTACAACATCCATATTTTGACTTAAATTATTGTATTTTTTAAAATCCTTTTTGGAAAATATTTGTGACTCACTGAAACACGTTTTCAATATTTTTTTATAATTTTTTATTGAATATATATTTTTTGTTAAATTTTTATTAGCCATATTTGTCATTTTGAAAAATCATCATGTACGACATGCATAAGATGACCTAAAATTATCATTTTTTGATTTTTTAAAAATTTGAAAACAATTGTTTGAAATGCATTTTGGTGCAATTCGATTTACAAAAAAATATTTTAATAAAAAGTTATTAAAATACTAAAAAACCCTGATAATTCAAGTTTATGGACTAGTTTCATTAAAAATTAATTGAGAAATAGAAAAAAAATTAAATTATAAAAAAAATTACATATTTGGAATCTGCACTGTCTCATCTATAATGGGTTTTAATTTCGTAAAAAAATTTGACAAAATAGGTCTTCAAACATATGTCCAAAGTCACTATTTTCTTGTGACATTATCATGACCTTCAAGTTGCAGGTCAAACAAGGCCCAAAGATTAGGTTTGGGTCTCCAAGCCATTTTCCAAACCAAAAAACAAGCCAAAAACTTGACCAAAAATTCATATTTAAAAAAATGAGATCCCATTTTAATTTCATAAAAATAATTTTTTTTTTTTATGGTTCTACTAAACTGGATCCCATTTTGAAAAGAAAATGGAAAGTTTTCAATTTGGGATCCCATTTTGAAAAACTTTTCGAAATTTCCAAAAATTAAAGTTTCCCAACAAGCCGGGATCTTTAAAAATTCCATTTTGGAATTTTATTGAAAAAAAATGGGGATCCTATTTAAAAAATTTGTAAGTAATTTTTTTCAATGGGATCGCGAATTTTTTCCAAAAATGATTTTTTTTCAAAATGGGATCCCATTTTTCAAATTTAGGCTCAGGATTATGTTTTTTGCAAGCAAATTTCATTTTTTTGCCTAAGGCAAAAACTTCCACGTTTTGTGGACTCATCTTCTTGCATTTACCCCTTAATGAGGCTTAAATCGGTGGCCAGATTAAGTGGGGAGAAGTCAGTATCCAAGTCAAATCTTGTGGATGATGACCGTATGGCCAATTCTTGTGATTCTACAAACATGGCTATGGACAAATAACCCCTTGTTAAACCAAATGAACCAATGTCAGAAGAACAACCAAGTAAAACCCTCAAAATTTAGCTTCCTAATGATATTGTTGAGGTTATTTTAGAATATCAAAACAACATTGTTATTATTTTTCCTATGGGGAGTCCCATTTGAAACTGAATTCTATATGTATACCTTGGAATTTATCCTATTCTAGTGCATAAAATAACTCAAAATGCAAATGATAAAAATGCCAAGGACACCTCAAGATTAGCCAAAAGAGAGTGACAAAACAATAAGGAAAATAGATAGCATAAGACACAAATGGTTTTACCTTCCTTGTTGTTGATATCCCTTTGATTGGCCCTTGCTTAGAATGATATGTGTGCTCCTTGATGGCTCTTGATGTGGCTAAAATGGAAGATTTTACTATGTGCTTGGATATGAATGCAAGTGAATGTAATTGAAAATTGGATGAGTGCACAAAATGGCAGCATGTAGTTGCAAGATGATTAAGTGTTCTTTATGCCCTTGAGGAGGGGGTATTTATAGAGGATCTTGAATTCTCTAGAGAATTCAATGGTCAAGATTGATCCAACAAGGTCAAGATGAAGGGCTATGGTGGGTTGAGAGCCCACAAGCCCTCACATCTTGACATGTGGAGGGTGAAGTGGCTAAGGGGAGATGAGGTGTAAGTGAGGTGTCAAAAAGGTACATGAGGTGGAGGAAGGGGATGTGGGTACCTTCCTGGCAATATTGGGAGATGGGAAGAATCTGGTGAATAAAAGTGGAACAAAAATTCACAATGATTAGAAGAATCTAGTGGATAAGACAAGGTTCCCAAAAGGTGGGAATTTGTCACATGTGAGTTGATGTGACAAGTCAAAGATTCTAGAAGGTGCATGGGAAAAAAGTGGATTCTAGAAATAAATAAAACGAATCTCCAAGTTATGGAGCCTAGTGGGTGTGAATAAAAGGAATTCAAAATCTTTAAGATTAGGCTCAACTAATTAGTAATTAGGAGGATAATTGAAGTCAATGTGACTGTAGTCAACTTGTAAAATTGAGGATGCACACATCCCAACGTAAGGATTAGGGCATGTGCACATCCCTAAATGAAATATATCAAGAGATGACAGATTAATGTTGATATGAGGAATTAAATAAATGTAATATTTATTTAATTTATTTGATGAAAAGAGGATTAAGGAGGGTAAGGCATTTAATTATTAATTAAATACCTTAGGGATTTGGCAGAATTAAAGATATTAATTAAATAATAGTAATATTACTTAATTAACTTAGATAAGAGGATGTTTAGATGAAAAGTGATAAATTTGGATAAATTAAGTGTCCAAATTTGGATGTCTACATTTTTCCCCTCTTTGAGATGGTGTTACGAAGTAGCATCATTTCAAAGAATATTAAAATATAGAACCTCGAAGAAGATGATTAGATTGAGAAGGATGCCCCAGTCATCAAACGAATGACTAGGAAGAAATATGATGGGAGGAAGATGGAGTTATGATATCAAGACGCCCCCAGAGGATTACGCGGCTGAAGTATAAACATGTGTTCTCGAAATAACAGATGATGTGATGCAAAGGAGATGCTACATTTACGGCGATGGGTAAGAGAGTAAGTGATATGGAGATGAATGAAGCACAAATGGATTTGAGGACAAAAAGTGATGTTGCCCCAGTCAAGGTACAAGCCAAAATAGGTTGATGATAGATGGAGTGTTGTCAATGAGGGAATGGAGGATCCCGAGACAACACGAGGGTAGGGAAGGATACATCCCACTAAGTGGTATTGATAAGGGAAGGATACATCCCAAAACACAACTAAAGGATAGGGAAGAATACTTCCCGATGATGATGATGAAAGTGTTGTTGAGGAGGGAAGGATACATCCCAAAACAACACCAAAGGGATAGGGAAGAATACCTCCCGATGATGATGATGATGGGTCAAGGTCGGTAAATTCCAGACTGAGAACAAGACCAAGGATATGATTAGATGACTTGGGCTAAATGGAATGGATGGGGGTTGGATAGAGATGTGAGATAAGGATGAATGATGAATGGATGGGGGATATATGCAAGATGATGGAATGGAGAATGAAATGCAATTTTCCATCTTCGGAGCACTGATTTTTGCTATAGCATAAGACACCAAGTGCCAGGGTATGTGGAACCAAGGCATAATAGTGTCTAATGCATGAAATAAACACAACAGACAAGAAGGCTATCCCAACACCCCAAGGTCACAAAGACCTTGGTCGGGCCAGGTATTGAGATAACCACAAGACAAAAGGATGCCCCAGCATAACACAAGACCTCGGGGATCTTGGTGGGTACTACGTGGGACAACCAAGAAGACACAATCAAACAAAAAAGCAAGATATGCCCCTATATTGACCAATCAAAACACACCATAATATGATGGATCATGGCGGCCTTGACAAGTGATGATAGGGAGATCAAATGATAAACAAAAGCCAAAAGCATCAAAAGATCGCAATCAATTTCAAATGTCCTTTGCCATAGGATCAAGGGGATGGATGGGATTGATGAGGTCTGTTAGGAAGGATGCATCTTGTTGAGACCAAAGATGATGGATACGAAACTAAAAGATCGATATGACATAGGATACACGAGAGACACAAGACATGAGACTGACACACCCTAAAGATGTAGGGGCTCGGGGGCTGATCAAAGATTAGCCTTGCCTACGTGAAAGCGCAGAGCCCTCGTAGTTCAGTAAAAGGCGGATGACTGACCATGATGGAGATTTCGATGGATGACCAAGATAGGATGGAGAATAAGAGAAAAGTGGAAAATATAGATCGATGATGGATGGAACCCCGGGGGCGGATCAAATGATCGACCTTGCCTACGTGAAAGCGCAGGGGCAACGTAGTTCGACACAAGGCCACAGACAAGTGATGGATGAGATAACCCTAGATAAGGGGTTAAAATGACGGAACTGACACGACGGAACAAGATAGACCTATTGGATTGGATTGGATTAGAGGATAGTGACTATATAAAGCTTAGGGATGGGATAGTTATCCAAATCATCGAAGATGAAGTGGGCGAATGACATGCCATATAGATGAATGATGAAGTGATGAACGAGGAGATAGAAAAGATGTGCAAAAAAAGCAGAAGTGATGACGATAAGATAGATGACATTGGATTGCGTGGGGAAAAGCCTATAGCTAGATACCAATGACAAGGGATGAGGGGAGAGGATAGGGGGAGGAAAAGGATTGTTTGGGCGGATTGGCTAGAGGGATAAGGATTTGGATGAGGAAAAGGTGACCAGATGGATAGATGATTGATTCTTGGAACTAGAAGGTGAAGGGTGGGAACAGGTGGAAGATTACTTAGAATGAGTAAACGATTGATCAAGATTATGGAATGAGAGTTTGAAATGATAGAAGGAGGTTTGATGAATGTTTGAGATGATAGGAGGTTCGATGAAGTGTTGAGATGATAGACGAAGGTTCGAAGTAGATGAATGGTTACATGGAATGAGTGAATGGATTTATTAGAATGGATGAATAGGACAAAATTGAAGAAGATGGAAGGAGGGATCTTAAGACTTTGTTCGGTATCCAAAGACATTGACTGCAGATGGATGAAAGCCCAGATTAGGGGTTTGGCTAAGCTCAGGTTGGGATAAGATTAAAGCTCAGATGAGGATTGGATTGAAGACTAGAATGATTGAAGGATATGACTGGATTGACTCTACACCGAGTTCTGGGCTTATGGGATGTAAGGTGTTAACAAGCAGATTTTTCCAAATTTGGCAATTTTTAAAAATTATCAAATTTTTCCATTTTAGGAAACTTCATGGTCGTATGTTTGAGAGTCCCAATTTTTTTTGAGAAATACCCATTGGTGAGATAGGATGAATTGCCAACTAACATCCCAGATTTGAGATATGCATTTCGAGTTATGAGTGAAAACAATTTTTTGAAATGTTGGAAAAAAATACTAAAGTGGGATTTTGAGGGTCAAGATGAAAGTTTGAGGCCCCGAAAATGGGTCAAAAAGGGTTCCAACAATTTTCAAAGAAATCAATTGGAAATCCACTCGCTATCTCATAACGCAACCACCCATCAAATTTCAGCTCAAACGGACACCCGAGTCAAAAGTTATGGCCTCCAGAAGTGTCAGTGTAAAAATCAAAAATCAATTTTCGAAATTTCAAAACATGGGTTTTGATGGTGGGGTAAAATTAGAAAATGGGTCAGGATTAGTTTTTGAAAAAGACTATAAAAAGTGAAATTTTTGGCAGGGAGAAGGGCGCGCCAAAGTGGGGCGTATGTGCCCCGGGCCGCGGGGCGGACACGCCTTGGGAGGGAGGGTGCACACGCCCCGACGAGGGAGGGCGCACACACCTCGGCGGGGCGGAGACGCCCCGAGAGGGAGGTCACACACGCCCCGACGGGGCGCATACACCCTGGCGGGGCGGAGACGCCCCAGGATGGAGGGCGCACACGCCCCGGCGGGGCGAATATGCCCCAGCGGGGCAGAGACGCCTTGGGAGGGAGGACGCACACGCCCCGGCGGGGCGGAGACGCCCTGGGACAGAGGGCGCACACACCTCGGCAGGGCGCATACGCCCCAGGATGGAGGGCACACACGCCTCGGCAGGGCGCACACACCCCTGGAGGGCAGAGACGCCCCGGTGGGGCACACATGCCTCGGGAGGGCGGACGTGCCCCGAAAGGGCGGAGACACCCCGGAGGGGTGCACATGCCTCGGGAGGGCGGAAACACCCCGGGGAGGAGCGGAGCCACCGCGACAAAGAAAAGAAAAAAGAGGGACGGGGCGATGAATACAGAGAAAAGATAAGAGATTGAAAAGATGTATAAGAGAAGCAAAAGTGAGGGCGATGAGATAAAGGGCATTGGGTTGCATGGAAGGAGGCCTATAGCCAAATACCAATGACAAGGGATTGTGAGATGGGATGAGGATAAAGATGAAAGAATGGATGAAGGATGGGAGGGATTGTTTGGATGGATAAGAATATAAGGATTGGGAGATGAAAGGGATGGATATGAAGATAAGGATGGGGAGATGGAAGGGATGCTGTGATAGATGAAATAAATGCTAGGATAGATGGATACGAAAATAAGAATGGGGAGATGGAAGGGATGCTGTGATATAAGGATTAGGAGATGAAAGAGATGCTAGGATAGATGGATACGAAGATAAAGGGATGTTATGATAGATGATGTCTCCAAGGACAATGTCACAAAGGAAGCAGATGCCCCCACTCTAGATATGTCATATATAATGAGGCATGAGGGATGGGAGATGAGTGGATGGGAAGATAAAGGAGATGACTAGAGGTGGATATGATGAGTGACCAAGGAATACAATAGAGTATGGAGGAAGGGAATGTATACCAAGAGGTGTCCAAAGCATGCATAGATAGGTTCCCCTGTTTTGATCAAGATCACAAGAAGGATGGAGGGATGAGAGATAAATGGGATATGATGATAGGATGCAGAAGATAGGTGGGATGGAGGGGTTTTATGAAGAGGATGGATAACAGGAAGACGGGTGCATAGTAGGAAGCATAGTGGATGGAGGGAATGCATATCAGGAAGGTGCCCCCAAGTGTAGATGGGGATTTACACATGATGCCTGTTTGCCAGGTTTTCATCACGGTACTTATCCAAGGCGCTTGTTTGCCAAGTTTTCACCATTGGACGAATTATTTCTCTTTACTATTTTATTTTTTATTTGATTTTTTTGGATTTTTAGACTTTTTCTAAATTTTTGGATAGTAGGGGGATTAAAATGGATAAGGATATGGATATGGATGAAGGACTCAAGCATCAAGTTAAATACATGATAAGGATATGGATGAAGGATGCAAGCATCAAGTTCTATACGAGGTAGTAAGAGCCCATGTTCGAACCGACTATTGGATGTTGGTACAACCTTAGGATAAATGGATTATGCTAGAGGATGAATGAGATGGATTTGATGGGGAAGCTACAGGGGATAATGGGTGGGATGTTGGAAATGGTATGGATAGAATGATGGGGTGGATACGTGATGGGGAGATGAGTTCAGGACCAACATTGGCACATGTGGTGATGGATGTGAAAAGATAAGGGGACTAATGGATGGAGAATGTGGGGATAATGGAGGAGATGAAATAGCGAATTGCGGGACATAGGGATCCAAAACAGATTTAGGGGATGAAAGGGGTGTATAATCATCTTTTGGATTAGTAACTTTGGATGTTCTTACAGATTGTTCATTTGATGGCATTGCATCTTTTTTCTTTGGGATCCACATGGTTTTGATCTTTGCTTTGCTGGCTCTTTGCGAGCTATAGATTTGATTTTGATTTGAGATTTTGTTTTTCTTTTCTTTACCATGTCTTTTAGAGGGGACATGGGAAGCGTTGGATTCATGTGGATGTTTGGATTTATGCATTTTTATGTTAGCATCCAAAGTGCATTTAGTAGCCATGGGATGGGTGTGAAGAGATGGATGATGTGGAGCGATGGATGATGTGGAGCAACGAAGGTAGGAGTATGGGGATTATGTGTAGACGGAGGATGTGCGGGTATGTGCCTCTGTTGATCCTAATTATGATGTTTATGATGGATGACATGGATAGGCATTGGATGGATAAAAGGATGAGATGGAGGAGGTGATTTTGGGATATACGGACCCAAAGTAAATGGAGTGGGTGGAGGGACATAAGGACCCAAGATGGATGGAGTAGATGAAGGATGGGATATGGTGGATGGAGGGATGTAAGGACCCAAGATGGAGGGAGCAGATGAAGGAGGAATATGGATGGTGGTTTTGAGGTGATACGATAGAGGAGGAGGGATGGCAACATATGATTTGGTGGAGCGATGGAAAGAGCCTATATATCTTTTGGAAAAGGCTCATTCAGGATGTCTAGAGGTTGTACCAACATTTTTAGATTGTGAGGCTTGGGAAATAGGTCCAAGACCTTGCATGTAGACTTGTTCTTTGACTCGGATGGGCTCTAAAATACCTTGCTCATGAAGGCCTAGACCTTTTCCTTGATAGTTCATTTTCTTGAACATGTGATCCATGATAGGATTTGTGTTATTCAGAAAACATGATGCGAATCCATTATTAGGTGGAGGATGATGGGCGGTAAATACACTATGCTTTTCTTCTGCGAGGAGGCCACCATGGAAGAATGTGAGAGTACCGAGGGGATATGCAAGCGGTGTAGGTATAGTAGTTTTAGGCGATGATGGGGGATCATGAGAGGGAGATGGTGGGATAGCAACATGTGGATAGGTGATACCAGGAGAGGGATTAGGGGATATGATAGGATCTGGATTTGTGGTAGCAGGATCATGCGATGGAGATGAAGATGGAGCGGTGGAGACAAGGGGATCATGGGGTGGAATGGATGGGGGACTGCAATCTTGAGGTGAACTAGATAGGATGGTAGGATCTTGATCTAGAGAAGGGGATATGTTGGCATGCTTTGGATTAGACTCTTGGCATGACGCATCTTGTGTGGATGGAAGGATAATAGAGTGTTGGAGAGACTCTTCAAGTTGGGGAGATGGAAGGATGGAGGATTCGATGCAGTCATCAGAATGGATTTGGGCGTCATCGATGGGTTCGATGACTCTTGGAGTAGGAGGTGGATGTTCAATGGATTCAACGGATTTAAAGGATGTGATGGTAGGAGATGGGGGCTTGGTGGATTCAGAGGGTGTGATGGTAGGAGATGGGGGCTCATGGATTCAGAGGGTGTGATGGTAGGAGATGGGGGCTCGATGGATTCAAAGGGTGTGATGGTAGGAGATGTGGGTTCAATGGATTTAGAGGGTGTGATGGTAGGAGATGTGGGTTCAATGGATTTAGTGGGTTCAATGGTTTCAATGGTTTGATCAGTGCTAGGGGTGGTAACAACAATGATAGGTGTGGTATGGAGAAGGCTCTCATCACTAGTTACCGTGGATGATAGATTGGGATGGCATGGTTCCATGACTTCAAGATGTGGAGTTGGGGGTGGCTTCTTTGTTATAAGTCCTTGGAGAATTTCTTGAGTGAGGGACTTGAATGCTCTAGGTTGAGATGGTGTGGTAGGAGTGGATGAGGGATTATGGATTGGTGGACTAGGGTTAGATGGAGGAATGGGATTGAATGTAGGACTATGAGTAGATGGGGGATTAGGAGTGGATGGAGGACTAGGAGTAGATGGATGAATGGGATTGGATGGTGGACTGGAAATAGATGGGGGATTAGGTGAAGGGTTAAGATAGGGGTATTGGCATGGTGAATTAGGACACAAGGATGTGGGTGGTGGATGGAGATATTAAACTGCGGATGTGGGATTAGGATAAGTTGATGTGGATGTTGGATTAGGATATGAAGGTACGAATGTAGGATTAGAGTGAGTAGATTGGCATGGAAGATTAGGGTAGTGGGCATATGCGGATGAAGGATTTAAATAGGAGGATGTGGATGGGGGATTAGGATAGGGGTATTGAGATGGTAGACTAGGATAAGAGGATGCGGGTGTTGGATAAGAGGATGATGTAGATGAAGGGTATGATGGATATGACAGATATCCCTTGTCAAAGGTAGTAGAAGCAACATGATTAGGCATGGATGAAGACATAACGGGAGAACTCGAGGGGGTGATTGGATTTTGGAAAGCGGGTGGAGAAAGCTTACTAGAGATGATAGTGTCAATGGGATCTATGTCGTATACCTCTTGATCAACCAGACTTTCGTTATCGTCATCAATGCAATTAGGGTTTCCCTTGACTACTATTGATGGAGGATAAGGATTCATGATGATGAAAGCATAAATAGAATGGATCAAATATTTTGGATGGAGATGGATGAAAGCTCAAATTGGGATTTAATTCAAGTTCAGATGAAGATTGGATTAAAGCTTAGATTAGGATGATTGGATGATGTGATGGAAATGATTTTGATTTTGATGGGATTGGATTTGGGTTGGATTGGATTGGATTTGGATTTGATTGGATTGGATTGGATTGGATTTGATTGGATTGGACTTGGATTTGATTTGATTAGATTGGATTGGACTTGGATTTGATTTGATTAGATTGGATTGGACTTGGATTTTGGATTGGATTGGATTGGATTTGATTGGATTGGACTTGGATTTGGATTGGATTGGATTGGATTGGATTGGATTTGGATTGGATTGGATTGGATTTGATTGGATTTGATTGGATTGGATTTGATTGGATTGGATTGGATTGGATTGGATTTGATTGGATTGGACTTGGATTTGATTTGATTAGATTGGATTGGACTTGGATTTTGGATTGGATTGGATTGGATTGGATTGAACTAGACTTGGATTTGGATTATTGGATGGTAAGAGATGAGAGGGAGACCTTGAGTTTGATCGAAGGAAGTTACCTTTAATAACCACTTGAGAGCTTTAATTGATTAAGAGGGTGATTACGACACCGAATCCACCTTAAGATAGGAATGGATTGATTGGGTCGAAGATGATAACTTACGCCACCGAATTTGCCTCAAGATAGAGGCAAATTGATTGGGGTCGAAGTTAAAGACTAATAATCAAGTTTAAGCGCTATGGTCAATTTGGGTAACCGCTTTGTAATACAAGGTTAGGATGGTTTGGTTATGGGTGGTGTTTGGAGATGCAAATGGTAAGAAATTATTGGTGGATTAGGGAGATATTAGAGTGAATGGAGAATGTATGGGGATTTAGAATGGTTGAACGAAAGTTTGGAATAATGAGATAGAGATTTAAAATGGTCAAATGGAGGTTTTTGAAGGTTTAAAGTGACAAAATGAAGGCTTGAGATGATGAGGGAATGGTTGGGAATGGTTAAATGATGGTTTAGAGGCTAAATGGATCCAAATAGGGTGATTTCAGGTGTTCAGGAGGGAAAATTCGCCCTTTTGCAGCAAACCAGGGGCATAATTACCTTTCTGCAGTAAAACAGGGACGTAATTGCACTTCTGCAGTGAAACAGGGGTGTAATTGCACTTCTGCAGTGAAATAGGGGCGTAATTGCACTTCTGCAGTAAAAATAGGGGCGTAATTGCACTTCTGCAATAAAACAGAGGCTTGGTTTGATGCAAATGACTATGGAAAGGACTTTAAAATGATAATGATAAGGCCAAATTGTCAAAAATTCACTAGTTTCTTACAAGAAAACACTCTCAAGCAAATACAACCCTATGATTAGTATTAAGGGTATGGCCAAAGTGGTCTTAATCTAGGATGCACAAGGTATCTAGGGAGTCCTCGATATACTCTCAGTACGTGAGACACAACCGTGAACACCAGCCCGTCACAAGTGTGAGTCGGGAGCCCCAGCAAGATACTGAAGGGCTCAGACCAACTCTTCACGTCTATCTAGGTATCACCCTAGCTTCGACGCTCCGCCAATTATGACGTGACTAGATTGGGGTACAACTTTCACTCTCCCCCCTTTGTATACCCCGCCGGTATGCGTGGTTGGAATCGTCCCTTGGGGTGATGAAATCCCCAAGTAGGTCCCACTATGAAGAAAGCACTAACCGCTTCCAACTATTCCCCAGGCTCACACAAAGTGCAAGGGGAAAGCGGAAACAAGCTAATGCTCCCTTTGGGTAACACAAAAAGACAAGAACAACAAGCAATAAATATTACTCCCTTTAATTAAGCTATGTTCTTAGATTAATGCAAACATCAAGGATAATTTTAAAAAATATTGAGCAAATTGATAGCCCTGCAAGCAAATATTAGATATTTCATCTCGCTTTCTCCATCAACTTCACAAGAATATGCTGCAAGAAGTTAGCAAATAACACATGTATGCCTGCAAGAACAATGTTAATGAGAGAAATAGCAACTAAATCCGAAACCAAAATAATAATGTTACCTTCCAGGGGGCACAGTCGCCCTTCTGTACCAAAATAGGGGCGTAGTTGCACTTCTGCAGTGCACAAGAGGGCGCAATTGCACTTCTGCAGTGACCAAGAGGGC
This sequence comes from Sequoia sempervirens, assembly GCA_007258455.2. Classification (NCBI taxonomy): domain Eukaryota; kingdom Viridiplantae; phylum Streptophyta; class Pinopsida; order Cupressales; family Cupressaceae; genus Sequoia; species Sequoia sempervirens. Next base: position 114,947 of record VDFB02361134.1, read on the forward strand.
GCAATTGTACTTCTGCAGTGATCAGGAGGGCGGAATTGCACCTCTGCAGTGAACAAGAGGGCGCAATTGCACTTCTGTAGTAAATAGGAGGGCACAATTGCACTTCTACAGTGAACATGAGGGCACAATTGCACTTCTACAGTAAACAGGAGGGCGCAATTACACTTCTGCAGAAAAGTGTTAGTAAAAAAAAGCAAGTTTCAGCCCAAGAGGGCGCACACACCCTTTTGCAGAAAAGTGTTAGTAAAAAGTGAAATTTTAGCCCAGGTGGGTGCACACGCCCTTCTGCAAAAAAGTGTTAGTAAAAAGTGAAATTTCAGCCCAGGTGGCTGCACACGCACTTCTGCAAAAAAGTGTTAGTAAAAAGTGAAATTTCAGCCCAGGTGGGCACACACGCCCTTCTGCAAAAAAGTGTTAGTAAAAAGTGAAATTTCAGCCCAGGTGGGCACACACGCCCTTCTACAGAAAAGTGTTAGTAAAAGGTGAAATTTCAGCCCAGGTGGGCGCACACGCCCTTCTGCAGAAAAGTGTTAGTAAAAAGTGAAATTTCAGCCCAGGTGGGCGCACACGCCCTTCTGCAGAAAAGTGTTAGTAAAAAGTGAAATTTTAGCCCAGGTGGGCACACACGCCCTTTTGTAGTAAAAACAGGGGCGTAGTCGCCCTTCTGCGGTGAAAACAAGGGCGTAGTCGTCCTTCTGCGATGTGTTCTTGCAAAAACCTCACCAACAGCAAACGTAAAGTATGGGAACCCATTTGTGGGTCCCACCGGGCGTGCCAGAAATGTATACCTTGGAATTTATCCTATTCTTGTGCATAAAATAACTCAAAATGCAAATGATAAAAATACCAAGGACACCTCAAGATTAGCCAAAAGAGAGTGACAAAACAATAAGAAAAATAGATAGCATAAGACACAAATGGTTTTACCTTCCTTGTTGTTGATATCCCTTTGATTGGCCCTTGCTTAGAATGATATGTGTGCTCCTTGATGGCTCTTGATGTGGCTAAAATAGAAGATTTTACTATGTGCTTGGATATGAATGCAAGTGAATGTAATTGAAAATTGGATGAGTGCACAAAATGGCAGCATGTAGTTGCAAGATGATTAAGTGTTCTTTATGCCCTTGAGGAGGGGGTATTTATAGAGGATCTTGAATTATCTAGAGAATTCAATGGTTAAGATTGATCCAACAAGGTCAAGATGAAGGGCTATGGTGGGTTGAGAGCCCACAAGCCCTCACATCTTGACATGTGGAGGGTGAAGTGGCTAAGGGGAGATGAGGTGTAAGTGAGGTGTCAAAAAGGTACATAAGGTGGAGGAAGGACAAGTACCTTCCAAGTACATTGGGAGATGGGAAGAATCTTGGGTGAATAAAAGTGAATTAAAAATTCACAATGATTGGAAGAATCTGGTGGATAAGACAATGTTCCCAAAAGGTGGGAGTTTGTCACATGTGACTTGATGTGACAAGTCAAATATTCTAGAAGGTGCATGGGAAAAGGGGATTCTAGAAGGAATAAAATGTGAATTAAAAATTCACATGGGGAAAAGAGGAGCCTAGGGTGAATAAAAAGGAATTAAAAATTCCTTGGGAGAATAGGTTTAACTAATTAGTAATTAGAGGATAATTAGGGGTTAATGTGGATTAGAAGCCAACTTGTAAAAGCTGGAGGATGTGACACATCCTAATCAAGGATTAGGCATGTGCACATCCTTAATGAAGAGATTAAGAGATGGATTAGAATTAGATGAAAATGACATGTGAGGAATTAAATAAATGTAATATTTATTTAATTCATTTGATGAAAAGGGGATTAAGGAGGGTAAGGTATTAATTAAATACCTTAGGGATTTGGCAGAATTAAGGATATTAAATAATAGTAATATTACTTAATTAACTCAGATAAGAGGATGTCTAGACGAAAAGTGATAAATTTGGATAAATAAAGTGTCCAAATTTGGATGTCTACACTATAAATGGGCTCGACTAAACTAGGAAAACTAAGGATAAGACATTAAGCACTTAGAGGTATTAGAAAAGGGTATGTGTCATGCATGTTTAAGTTGGCAGACCACACCCAAGTTGTTTTACAATACGACACTTGGGTCATTTGTGGGAAAATTTGTTATTTACAAGCTTGGACCTTTAACTTTCATCCTGAAGGGCCATCTTGTTTGCATTATCCCATGTGGGTTGAGCTTCCATTCCTCAATTTGGATTTTAGGTCATTTCTAAAGGATATCATGGCTTAGTTTGGAAGACTAATTTGGTGCAAGCATAATTCTAACAAGTTTCCTAGCCTAAAAGCTCATCCTAGAGCTTATGTGGAGGTAAGCCTAAACAAACCATTGCCAGAGAAAATCAAACTTATTAGACCAAGTTTCAAATTTGATCAACCATTAGTCTACCTAAACAAGCCAAATGCTTGTTTTTACTATCGAAACGAATGTCACTTGATTAATGAATTCCCTATTAGGAGAAATAAGTCATCTCAGCCTCTTTCCAATTATACCTCAACCAATAGTCACTTTCCCTCTTCCATTCTTACTCATACCCCTCTTTTGATAAGCCCTCTCCTTCTCCTTCAAATGCCACCAAATCTTCACCCATTCTTGAAGCTCGTGAGGAGTCTTCCCCCTCTTGTAAGGATGCACTCATGTCTAACAATTGGATATTGGTTAGGAAGAGGAAAGATCCTTCCCTCTCTCCCTCACAACCTCCTTCCTCTCCTAATGCACAAAATTCCTCTCCCCCTTGACACTCTTCTCCTCAAATGAATCTTGACAATAGTTTCAACGTTCTATCCCAAGAAAATGACTCATTTCAATCTCATCATGAATTATAGAATCTTATCTTGGAATGTTCAAGGGATTTCTCTCCCTCCTCATAAGTATAAAGTGAAGGATATGGTTTTGAAATGGAAGCCTAATGTTCTCTTCCCGCAAGAAGTTAAAATCAACAACATCAAACTTGAGGCTTCATTATGTAATTTTTGTTTGGAGAGATGCTACTTTTTTGCATACATCTCATTTTGATGGAAAAGGCAGGAATGTTATTAGATTTTCTCCATGGATTACTTTAAACATATCATTCATAAAGGTGAGGACCCTTCTCATAGTTGTGTTTGGGATCTAGCCTTTATTAATGGTCAACTAATTGGTTTCTGTTCAATATATGCCCCTAATCTTACTAAAGACCTTGTTGAGTTATGGAATTGGATGTCTAATAATCTCCCTAATGCTGATTAGGTTTTAGGAGGAGATTTTAACATGGTTGAGCATCCTCATGACCGCAACTGGCCCAAATAGTGTAATCTAAGCTCTGAAGAATTTGAAAGTTGGTTACTTTGTCAAAAAGCCTTAGGAGTTGTAGATCCTATTCATGACAAACTTTCCAGACAATCAAAAAATTGGTTTACCTAGTCTAATTGTAAAATGGGAGAGGACATGAAGTTGAGTAGGTTGGAAATTTTTTATATTTCCCTAGTCTTGCTTTGGTTCAAGATTCGGTGGGATTGTGTGTTCAAGTGGACCTTTCTGCTACTCTTTTTTATCATTATCCCATAATTTGCAACTTAAGCTTGTCTCAAACTGCAAATATTGATCACTCTCTTCCCTTCAAACTAAATGTTTCTCTTTTAAAGGATTGTGATTGTTTATCCGCCCTTGTGGGGATTTGGAACTCCTTTCCTAAACTAGATGATGGGGAGTCTTGGAATGATTGCTGGTGTGCTACCATTTCTCAATGCACTAATTTCTTCCATTCATTTGGCAAAAAAATGGCTTGGCAACACAAACGTAAGGAAAAGTCTCTCCAAGGAAAACTTGTTCAAGCCAAAAAGCTCCTTAATGATGATCCTAGCAATATTAGAACTCAAGCTGTTATTATTGCTACAAAGGCTCAATTGCATAAAATTGATAATTATAAAGGTCAAGGGGCTTGAGTAAGATCTAGACTTCATTGAATAAAAGAAGGAAATAAGGGCATGTAATTTTTTTTAATGATCTCAACTACAAGCATAAAAAGGAAAGAATTGGAGCCATAAGGGATGAATTTGGCACTATTCAGACTAACCCTTTTGATATATGCAATGTCTTTAAACGATTTAATGATTTTTTTTTCAAAGATGATCAATGGAAGAATATCCAAAAAACCCTCGAGGACATGGTTAAAACTTATATTCCTATTAGAATAGATTCTAATTACAACCAATATTTAGAAAAAATCTTGTCATTGGAGGAGTTGGAAATGACTCTCTTCTCTATGGCCCCTTACAAAAGTCTGGGTAGTGACGGGCTCCCTATGGAATTTTACCAAGCTATGTGGCAACACATTAAAGACGATTTTTATTGTCTATACTTGGAGGCTATATAAAATGGTTCACTAGGTCCTACTATTAATGGTGGTATAATCAAACTTCTTCCTAAAGGAAAAAAGGAGGATTCCATCTTGGGTTGGCAGCCTATCATGCTGCTCAACACTTCCTATAAAATTATAGCAAAATCCTTGATCATCAGGATCAAATTGGTGGTGCAAATAATTGTTAGAGATGAACAAATAGGTTTTATTATTGGCAGATTTATTCTTGATAATCTTATGTTGGCATGGAAGACCTGTGAATGGGCTTAACAAACTAGTCAAAATGCTATTTTAATTAAACTCGACTTTAATAAAGCTTATGATAGAATTGATTGGAGTTTTATTCTTAAAATGCTTGAATGGTTGGGTTTTGGACCTAAACTTTGTGCTTATGTGGAAATGTTGTTTCGAGATGCTAATGCCTAGATTATTATCAATAATATGGTGACATCCATTTCCTTTACAAAGATCCATTTGGAAAGGTTGTCCCTTAGTCCCTTATCTCTATGTCCTTACACCTGATGCTTTGGGTTACCTACTTCAGAACACTAATAATATGAAGTAAATTTCAGGGATCTCTATTCCTACTAATGCTGTTGTAATTAACTCTCATTTTGCTGATGAGAACTTGTTATTTCTACAAAATTTTAAAAATAATATCTCCAACATGATGGACATATTGGATTTGTAATGTGTTGTTTTAGGATCAAAACTTGCACATGATAAAACCAAATTTTTGATGGTTCAAACTGGTTCTATCCCCCATTGGATTCCCCGTGAATGGAAACAAATTAAACACAGGGAAATTATGAGATACTTAGGTATACCTTTTGGTATCAGGGTTTCTCTTTTAGATATGTGGCATTGGTACCTTAATAGAGTCAAGAATAAACTTTTCACTTGGGGAAATAAGTTTCTTTCCTTGGTTGGTAAAATACAGGCGGTCAATAAAATATTTCTTGTTACACATGTTTATTATTTATCATGGTGGATGCCCTCTAAAAAGGGGTATGATGATTTAATTAAACTCATCCGTCAATTTATCTGGGCTAAATGGGACGACAATAAAGGATTTATCACCACATCATGGACCCAATGTATTCAACCTAAATGTAAAGGTGATTTGGGGCTTATGGATCCAAGAACTCATGGATTTTGCGTGGCTACCAAATGGATTATTAGAGCTGTCCATGGGGATGAACCGTGGAAGATTCTTATACAAAATTGCATTAACCTTGCCTCTGTCAAGGGCAAGTGGTAGCATGTGGGATGACTTGATAAAATTCTGCATGCTTTTTTTTTCAATAAAGGCTTCTTCCCCCCTCCAATCTATATGTAAGGCTTGACAACATAATTGCTAACTTTTAAAATGGAGGGATAACTCATTGCAACATGGTTTCAATTTCTTTATTTCATCCATTTGGTGAAACAAGCACATTCTTTACTAAGATCAACCTCTTGTTTTAAGCTTTCCTAAACATTCTTACCCGGTGTTCACAAAGAGAGTGTAATGTTGGAAATATTTGGGATTTTGATACTATGAGTTGGCTATCACGACATTTTGTTAAAGCTAAATTTAATCTTAGCAATAAATACAAAGTGTTTTTGATCTTTGTGTAGTCCTTGGTTCTGTTGGAATTGCCATTGAAATTATGTACTCCTATTCACTATAACTTCTATAAGGATTGGTTATGGATGTCATCATATCCTTTCTTTTTTTTCCTTTAAAATTTTTTTATTTACAATTGCTTCCTAACCTGCCATTAAGGTCTCATTTGAATTCCAAATGGAACTACAAATTTGATTAATTTTTTTGGTCAAAACTATCTTCAAGATTTGGAAATCAAAAGTTAATGCAGATGCTCAATTAATTGCTTGGAAGATTTTACATTGCAAACTGCCCATTGCAGACAATGTGAGATGTTTGATGGTCCAACTAATTAATTTTCCATTTTGCCAATAGAAAGAAACTATACGACATATCTTTTGGGGATGTCAGTCTATTAAAAAACAATGGAATGCTTTTTTTAATGATCTTCCAGCTATCTTTGAACATAAGTTAAATTGGAAAGAAGCCCTTCTTGGCGTGGGGTTACATGCTAATACCATTGCTGATGGAGTTAGAAATGTCACTTTGTTTCACATATGGAGAAATAGGTGTAAGTCCATTTTTAATAACTCACATGATCACGAGGAGCTGCCTTCCTTGGGCATTACTTTGACATTTTCTATTGTCTAACTTCAGTTTTTTCACAATTATAGATTGAGGCTGAGAAGAATTTAAAGGTTGATTTCCAAATCTAACAAATAGAAAACCAAGGTAAGCTTTTGCTTTGCAAAAAGAAGGTTGTCATTGCACAGGGTCTAAGGTCCTTCTTTCAAAACTGATTTTTACTCCTCTTCTGTAATCTACTGCTTGCGATCGTTGTTGGCCCATCTTAGGCAGCTTCTTGTACTTTCCTACAGTTCGCCATGCTAGTTATATCTTCAGATGTCTTCGCTAGAAGTAAGATTTTTCTTATTATTAGGTTCTCATTGGTGGCTGGAACTTGTTTCCTGACAATCCTATAGTGGCCTTGGTTGTTGCAGCGTATAGATGGTTACTTGCCATTTACCTTTCTACTCACATGCATAGCTTGGAGTCTTTGCTACTTTATGTTTATGGTACAGCTCAACAAGAGGTTAATGCTTTGATTTGTTGTAATCAGCAAGTTGGTGTTCTTATGACCTTGATTAATTTGCTATTATCAGCTTGATTTGCTGCTGTTCTTATGTCGTATCAGCAGTGTGTCTATGCTGTATGAATTATAATGTATTGTGAACAGCTTATTTCTACAGTTTTTTTATTGCACTTTAAATTTTGTAACTTGCATTTTTTCAATTAAAAAAAAAAACTTTAACCATGAGGTTATAAATATTTAAAATGAATGGACATAAACAATCCACATGAGCGTACGAAAACCTGCTTAAATGGGGGTTGGAATGAGAAGAATTGAGTATGAACTTATGTTACAGTTAAATGAGATGTATAAGGAGGCAATGAGGTGTTGGAACTCCTCTAATATTGTATGGGGTGTGCACATGATAAGCCATTACAATATTCCAAAAAGGGAATTTTTTAGTGGGGTCCATATGCCTCTATGCACTGTGAAAATTCTGCCCTCTCTAGGAAGACATTCCAAAAGGGCTTTTAGCTGTTTGATACTTCTATTTTCAGAGAGGCAGTAAAGATTGGGTGGTGGATTCAGAGGAGTTGGATAGCCCTGCTGCTGAGGATGATCCCGTCTGTAATGTGGAGGCAGAATCAATGTACTGCGTATTATTTTCAACCTCCATAAACGTAGGCGGCTTTACCTGTGTTGCCTCCACCAACATTGGGGCAAGCATTGATACAACATTTGACATGGACGGTCTCTTTGACGGAGAGTCGTGCGTGCAGGCAAGAGCAATGTTTATCACTTTCAGCACCTGTTTTGTATCGAACATTCCTTCCAGCCTTGGATCCACAATACCTAACCCTTCATTTCTTAGGTATAGTCTCCATGTCTGCAATAATAAATTTCTTTAGAACGGCTATACTCATACGCTTAATGAAAAATCGGGACTGTAATTAGAGGCGTACCCAGGGCAGTAGAAGTTGCATATCAGATGGAAGCTTTTTCTGGATAGACTCTCTACCGCTGATGGTCTCGAGAACAACCACTCCATAGCTGTACACATCGGCTTTTTCTGTTAATTGACCGTGGATTGCATATTCTGGAGCCGTATAACCTCTGCAATACAGGGGATTGAGAGAAATTGTTATTTTGAAGTTTTATTGGATCTAAATAACTAGGAAAAAAAATACAGGGCTTATGAAGAACTATATACTCTTACAGTGTTCCCCCAACCCTTGTGGTGAGATGGGTTTTGTCATGAGGGAAGAGCCTCGCCAATCCAAAATCTGCAATTTTTGGCTGGAATTTGTCATCTAACAGAATGTTGGCAGCTTTGATGTCTGTGTGCACAATGCGTTCATGAGAATGCTCGTGGAGGTAAGCCAAACCTCTTGCTGTACCCAATATGATGTCGAATCGTGCTTCCCAACTTAGGCAAGTTCTTCCTTCACCTGTAATATTATGTAAATTTTCTGTTTTTAATTCTAGATCCTTTTATGGTTATTAGAGTTTATAGGTTATATTTTTGGAGTTAATTTGGTAGTAATTAGGGGTTAGAGTGTTGATTTGATTCATTTACAATTATTATTTCTATGTTTTATGCTCAGTAACATTGATTTCTAATACCTTCTAACTGTTTTTCAAAAAAAGAAGTTAGAAACTAAATTAAATGCTGTCATACCAAATAGATGTTTGTCGAGGCTTCGATTTGCCATATATTCGAACACGAGAAACCTCTGTTCTTGTATCGTGCAGCATCCAAGCAATGTAACCAGATTCCGATGAGAGACACTGCTGATGACCTCAATTTCTGTCCAGAATTCCCTTGTGTTTCTGTTCGACTCACTTGCAAGCAGCCTCTTTACAGCTATCTCCTTCCCGCTTCGCAGTGTTCCCTGTAACCTCTCAAATATTTCAACTTGCAGGTTAAATTAACATCATTAGGGCAAAAGATTGTTGGGTAACTCTCAAATATTTGAGCCTGCAAGTTAAATTAACAGTAACAGAGCAAAAAGATTGTTGGGTACCTTATAAACCCGGCTGAAGCCCCCTTCTCCGATCATATTCTTGTCATCGAAATTTTCACTTGCTTCTCTAAGCTGTTCATAATCAAACCTCACAGCTTTTTCCGAAAGATTTAATTCCCAGTATGCAAAATCACAATGGAAATCACCTGGCTGGTCTGTGTTGCGCCGTTCACTCAGAAAGATGGGCTGCCTAAGTTTGAAATAGGCAAAGAAAACAGCCACTATTATGAGAACTGCTCCCCCTGTAATTCCAACAATACCGCCCACAGTCTTCGATTTTGATCCTCCACCTCGGTCTGTGTTTACTGCTACCAAGTATAACAGTCAAACATTACAATTCAAGCAAGAAACAATGGAATTCAATAATGCCTCTTTCTGAATTCGTTACTAGCTTTTCTTACCGGCAATCCCATTGAGAGAAAAAAAAGAATTCGTGTCGTATCGTAAGTAGCAACCGGCTTCGAGCACTTGACCTTGCGTAGATGGAAGGCAGTTGCGTATCTGATTCTGGGCCTGCTGCAGACATGTTTGGCAGCCCTCGGTTGTAAGAGACTTCCAACATTCAGCAAGAGAATACATATTTGTGGAGGAAGCAGAATCAACTGTCCAAGCAATTGCAAAGCTGTTATTTGCAGGGGCTCTGCCAACGGTCTCGCTAATCAATTTGAGCGTTTTCTCTGAGAATTTATCGGCGCTGATGTTGGAGGAAGAGCCACAATCAGAGAAGCCTGTGTCGTAAGGCTGAGTGAAAAATGTAGCATTCTTGTAACGCAAAAAACATCCGTCGATATACACTCGTCCTCCATTTTGGGTGGGACAAAATTGGGCGAGTTGTTTCCGTGCCTCTTGAAAACATTGGGCACAGTGAGAGAGGGGGAAGTCAGCCCTGCACTGAGCAAGGCCATACACTTGATCGCCGCCCATTCCCCGGGATTCCTCTCCAAATCGAGTGGTTGAGATGTCTTTGGCAAGCGAGTTCAAGACAGGATCAAGATTTGCTTTGAAAACACTAGCGTTTAGGACATTGTAAGAGCTACAGGTGTGGAAGACTTTTGAGGTATTTTGGTCCGCCATTGCTTCATCTGTGAAGGCCAGGGATAGAGCTACATACACTGCGACGATTAACATAACTGATCGTATACAGATGGGCAGAATTCGTCCATTTACAGGGTATCAGTGTGAAATGAAATGAAAAGGAAGAATTTTAATGTCTATAAAATCAAGTAGTCTTAAGAGATGGAGAGTCCATCTTTAAAATTTTCAAGCTTTTTAAAAAAATTTCAAACTTTTTTTTTGTGGGATCTTCTACTATCAAGAAATCAAAAGTATTCTCTCCTCAAGTATCTTATTTAAACCGTCCACTTTCAAAACGTTTTTATATTAAATACTGCACAGTCAATTTCTAGAAACTAAAGAAAATACCTGTGTAATTCCAGGATTTCCGTTTCTGTCAGGTCAATAGACTGAAAACTATTCAAACAAAGCTGTACAGTGCCTGGTCAAAATAAAATACTAGCAAATTCCTATTCTTTTATCATATGGCGATCATTCAAGATGCATGTGTAATGTGCAGATTCATTCCCGGGAGTTTGGAGTGTACATACACCTCAATTTACATCTAGTATGCTAGATGTCTCTTTGACTGTATTTAGTCTTCATGTGTAAGGTGTAGATTCATTTCTGGGAGCTTGGAGTTTGGAGTGTACATACCCGGCAATTTATATCTAGCGTGTTAGATGTCTATTTGACTGTATTTATTCTTCCTCAATTATAATTTGTGGGGGTTGGGCTGTCTGTGATATAAGTATTCTTGTTGGTGTTGGATTTTTTTTAATAAAAGAGGGGTAAAAATTTATTAAAACAAGAGAAAATTACAAAGCAAAGTCATTATATAGCCTTATCCAGCTCCACCAGATGGTCCAATTGATGAGACAAATCAGGGGGTAAATGACCCCGATCAACCAAATTCCAATCATGAATATGATCAAAAGCCCATTTAGCCAAACAATTAGCAACACCATTCCACTCTCTAGGAATATGAGTGAAAGTAACAAACTCAAGAGGAACACAAAGATTAAGAATTTGTTCAATAATCAACGCCAGGTGCCAACTAACATCATCTAACCTCCGCCTGTTAAGCAAGTTCACCACAACCTGGGAATCAGATTCACATATAATCCTACGCCACCCCAACTGACTGCCACACTCTACAGCCTTATAAATAGAGAAAATAAACTGAACATCCCCGGAACTATCCCGACCAACACCACCAATTCCAGCATGACCAGGGTTTCCACGAGAAGAGCCATCTGTGTTAATTTTTAGGATGCCTTGAGGAGGAGGAGACCATCTTCCCTCCCTATTCACCTTTGGAGTTGGATGCCTACACCTGTTGCGCATAAGCTGCCTATGCGAAGGAGGAAGATGAAGGCGGTTGAAACAACCAACATCAGCAGGAGCAATTGAATCAGTCAGATCACACTTAGCTGCGATCGTTTCTCCCAAAGAATGCAAAATTTTCCACCACAAGCGAGGGGCCTCCATCATCACATCCTGAAAAATTCGCCGATTCCTTTCCAACCAAAGATTCCAAATAATGAAGGATGGGCCAATCGCCCAAGCAGCTTGAAGAAAGGAATTAGAAACAGGGGCCCTACTCCCCCGATCCACAAACTTAGCAAAAGAGGAAACATGCGAACAAGGCATATTCCACACCCGCCACCAAAGATGCCAAATCTCCCGAGCATAGGAACATTGGAAGAAGAGATGAGAAGCACACTCCTCAGTCGCACGACACAACACACAAAAAGAGGGACCTTGGAAACCCCGCTTGCATAAATTATCCCAAGTAAGACACCAGTTTTGAGCCACAACCACATGAAGAAATTGCACTTGGGCCAAGACAACTTATGCCAAACATACTTCCACCAAGGGACCTCAATATCCCCAAACAACTGTTGACCCAATTGCTTATAGCCAGTAGACACAGAGTACTTCCCAGACATATCAGAACCATCCCAAGCTAGAATATCAGGTCCCCTCAACGAATTACAAGCCCGGGAAGCCAAAAGTTGAGCAAGCTCCCGCCTATCCCCCTCAGAGCCCCCAGGAGGCCACTCAGAAGGGTACTTCCAGCGAAAAGAAACAATAGAGCCACAATGCTCAGCAATCTTATAATGCTCAACGGTGTCCCAACCAGCAGCAGTAAAAACATCACAAAGGGGTTGAAGATGAGGAAAAGCAGAAAGAATAGTTGGGTAACCATCCCAAGAATCCCACCAAAAAAGAGCCTATGATCCCGAATGACAGATCCAAAAAAGGGAACGCTTAATCAATTGAGCTCCCACTTTCAAAGTAGACCAAATCATAGACCCACTCCCCTCCAGAGGATAGCAAGGAACCTCATGAAAAGCAGCACCACAAAGATACTTATAGTTAAGAACACGAGCCCACAACTGGTTGTTGGATTAATGACTGGATCAATAGTCTCTTTTTTCTGTTATTTAATATTCTGATTTTCAATTAATTAATAAGTACGGTCAAATGGACATCGAATATTCTGGATAGATAATACAAACATCATTCCATAGAAAATATCTGAGAAATTTAAGCTTACAAATTCTTTATCTTACAAGTGTACTATGTTTCAAACATGCAACCTATTATTTTCTCTAAAAACATAAAATTATGGTATTTTGTACTCCACATTGTATAGATAGATGTGTATGCATTATCTATTTTTTTTGTTTTTAATGCATCTTCTTAGTATATCATAAATATATTGGCCTAACATTTAATTTGTTGTGTTTTGGAGAGGTTGAGCATAACTCAACATTTACCATTATCAATGTTACTATTTCAATCATAAAATTAAGTTGGTTTATATTTTTAGGGTTTTTTCCCCTCAATTTGAATGGCAAGAGTGATTCTACCCCTAGGAACAAAGTTACAACTAAGGTCTTATCTCTTATATTAAAAATTCAAAAAATTCTTGTAAATTAACATTTTTAGAATTTGATTGTTGCTTGTAAAAGTGTGTCAAAACATTTTAAATTAAGTACTCAAGATCTTGTATTTAAACAAATGTTCTAAAAGTTTAGTATCAAAAATTGGCCTTGTCATTGAAAAGAGCTCCATAAAATGCATTACCAAGTAGTAATATATTAAACATCATATAATTATAAGCATATACTACACAAGCATTTGGGCATTTTACACACCTATATTATGTCTTCAAAATTTTGAAATTGATAAAGGGGTTTGAATTAGAGTAAAAAAAGTTTCATACTTATGTCCTCTCATAGTGAATCCCCAAGTTGTTCATCAACACCACAATTGTTGATAAACTAGGTATGTGTGTCAGGGAAAACTTTAGTGGCGAATTTTCGCCAATTGGCGAATTCTAGGAATCGGCCAAGTCGAAATTGGCGAATTCTCGCTCCCAACAGGGTGTCCAAATTGCCCGAATTTTACGGAGTATAGGTCCAATGCATGTCCATTCGCCAATGAGTTTTTTTATGAGGCATATTTAAGCAACAAATTTTCCATTGTCAAACTACGTGTTTCAATTGGACTGACTGATATTTTCCCCTGAAATCTCAAAAGCATTCAATAAAACACCTCTATATTTGCTAATACTAGTAAAACAACATTGTATCAGGACCCACTTTGCCAATTAAAATTTACAAATAGTTGCTTGTGAAGACCCATTTCACCAACTAAAATTTATAAATAGTTTCTTATGAGGACCTATTTCGCCAATAACATTAAAAAATAATTACATTTGAGGACACATTTCACCTTGAAAATTACAACATATTGTTGTATAAGCACGCAGGATTCGCCAAATTTTTAATATACCATTTAAAAATCCCATGGAATTTGCCAAATATGGAATCATGGATTGATATAAATACAGTCGAAAGTGTCATTTATTCTTACACATTTTGTTCGATTCTGAGGTTCTACTTCTCCATTCGGAAGTCTGTGAAAGCCAAAAATGTAGACTTAAAAGGTGAGTGATCATTTCTTCATAGTGTTATTAGTTATAATAATAAGTTTTCTTTATCTCTTTTCCATTCTTCCTTCAACAAAGTGAACCTTAGAAGTTAGAACCAAACTCTGAAGTTTCAAAGTTTTCGAAACCTACGACCCACTGAGTAGAAAGATGACCAAGAAAGACTTGCAACTCAACAAAGTTAACCATCAACCAAGTCGGGGAATCACGAAGTTATGAAAATTTAGAACTCCACGACAAGGTTATATAACTCTGAGGACTAGCGACTAAGTTTAGGAAAAGCCAAAATTTTTATATTGTATTCCATGGTATTGAATTTGATATGTGATTTATTATTAATCCATTCCATGAACAAAAATAAATACAATCGAAAGTGTCATTTATTCGGAAGTCAGCGAAAGCCGAAAATGTAGACTTAAAGGTGAGTGATCATTTCTTCATAGTGTTATTAGTTATAATAATAAGATTTCTTTATCTCTTTTCCATTCTTGCTTCAGTCTTAAAGATGATATTGAATAGGTAATGGGATCTATATTATTATTCTCTGTCCTTAAACAAGAAGACATTTTTTTCCAATTTTTATTCTAAGTGAGAGATGAGTATGTCAAGCAAATCAAAGATCAATATGTCGAGCGAATCGAGCAACAAGGGTAAGGCTCCTGTCGCTCGTCAAGGTGGTGAAGAGACTCCTTCCACTTCTCAGACTCCTTCCGCTCCTTAGGGTGGTAAGACTCCTGCCGCTTCTTAGACTCCTTCCGCTCCTTAAGGTGGTGAAGAGACTCCTGTCACTCCTCAGACTCCTCAGGGTAGTGAAGAGACTCCTGTTGCTCCTCAGGGTGGTGAAGAGACTGAGAGGCCATCAAAATGCCCAAAACTTAGATGTACCATACAGTCTTACTTTGGAATTGCCAAAGCTTCTGATCCATTAGGTCGAGATGGAGCTACATCATCAACCGTTCCACCAAATATTGGTAGCATTCCCAATACCTCACTGCCATCGGAAGGTCAAGTTGAGATTGTCATTGATTTAAATCAAAATGTATCAAATTAGGATAGTAATACCGCAAAAGATATTCCAAGTGATACCCTGGGCCTGATTAGCTAGAATGAGATAATTGACTTGAATGAGGATGATGATGTTGGTAGTAAGAAAAGGAAAAATGAACCAAAAAGGGGGCGCAAGTGGGAAATGACGAGGAGTTTTCAACTTGGTTGGTTGTCAAAATACCCATTCATGGTACCAGTGGGGATTGGCAATGCAAATGATATTGAAAAGACAACATTGTCCAAATGTAAGATTTGTAGTTGGAAATGTGGAAGAGCCAAGACGTTGTAGCTAAAGATTGACACTATAGAAAAGCATATCGGTAAAGTTTATGAAAAACAAATCATAGACAAAAAAGAAGAATCAGTCGTACGATGGAAATCAGAGGAAGAATGTCTTCATGTTAGGTATGTCGTGGATTATGAAGAGCATGAAAAAAGAATGTTGAACATTGCTGCATGTAAAGGTACACTTGAGGCTCAATTTGGAAAAGCAATGGAAGGAGAAAATCTGTCAAAAATTGTTCAGATGAGTGTTGTTCTTCATATTTTGTATAGAGGGCGTCCTATGACAGACTACCCAAAATATTTTGGTTTATTATCTTATTTTTATGTTGCTCACTATCCTTTGTCACATTGGTCAGTAAACGTTGGATGGGATTGGTCAAATTGTCTTGTTGCAGTGGAAAAAGAAGATTTAAAGGATAAAGTAAAAGAGTTAAATTTCATTGCATTATTTTTAGATGAAGTTACTGCGGTAGACAATACTTCTTGGGTCTGTATGCATTTGTATATTGTACAACATGTTCGCCAAATTCATTTTCTCTGTGTTCATAAAATGAAGAATAATTCAACAACACAAAATATATTTGAACTAGTCAAAATTTTTTTGAATGAAATTGTAGATATGGATGAGTTGACAATTGCGAAAAAGTTGGTGTGTGTAGGAGCTATAGTGATGCAAGGTCAAAGGATCGGTGTTTGCACAAAGTTACAAACTACTTGTGCATCATACATGCTTGGCATTCACTGCTTAGCCCACATAATGAATTTAGCATTGGGTGATCCCACAATAGTGGTTTACAATTTTTGGCCAAACTGGACACTGAAATAATTTTTTTTTAACTAAATCTTCACTTTCGGACACCTATAGCGGCTAAACCGTGAGAAATTTGAAGATGATGCAAACTAGAGTTTCATGAAATTTTGTCTGTAGATTATAAATATATTTTTTCAAAATTTTTGGAATCAGATTGCACTTCTTTTCCATCTCCCTTGAAAATTAGTTTTGTTCATAAAACAACATTTTTAAAAAGTGACGCTCATTGTATAATGCATTACTTTTTTTTTCTATAAAGGATAAACTTAAATTAATTTTTTTGAATTTATATTTGTAACTCCGATATCTAGTGCTTCCACTTGGTTAGATAGTTTTTTATTGAATATTTTTTCTTTAATCAAGTTTCAAAGTCAAACCAATTATAATTTAGACATAGTGTGACCGTATAACGCGTGACTTTTTTGTATGTATCGAAATTCAATTTTTTTTGTTGGATCAAGGACTCCAATATTTGGTGCACTCATATTTTTCAAATTTTTTTTTTGATAATCTTCTATTTTTCCACATGCGCAAAACATAGAGTTTGATTTTTGGTGAAAAACCTACATTCACAAGAAATAAAAAATAAATATAATAATAAAATTAAATTTAATTAAAATATACTTTTTTGGAAGCTTATAATAAGGACTACATACTTACAAGAAAATAAATTTTAAATGAATTCATTTGATCCCACAAAAGGTAAATCAAAAGTGGCTTTTTATTAGCATTTTGATAGGTGTAAAGGAGACTCCGTTATAGGTATGGTTTTAAACTAGCGGGATTCTATCCAAGGGGGCTTGGTCTAAGGTGGTTTGATCAAAGTCTATTCAATTGGAATCCTTTAAATGAAACTTTTCAAGGCTTAAGTCATTATATTTTCTAAAAATATGTAATTTCAACAAAAATCAGGATCTCCCAGAAAGTGTAAACACTATTGTGGCAACACCACATTCAAAATTGTTAGTAAGTTTCCTACAGTATCAAAAGTCAAAAATCTAGTCCACGAGATCCATGCATACTTCTGCCGAATTCCTAAACGTTTCACAAAATTTCAAAATTTTGCTGAGGGAATAACACCAGGAAACAAGCTTCTCAAGGATGTCAATACTAGATAGATCTCCCTACATGGACCAGCATAACGAGTTCTTTCAGAATATCAATCTTTGATTGGAGTGATGTACGAGGATCACAACATAGTAGACAAAGCTCCTGACCTCTTACATAGGTTAAGTGATATAGAGACACTCTTGACTTTAACTAGTCTTCTCCCCATGGTGGATGTGATGAACAAGCTTGTGAAGAAAGCCCAAGACAAAACTATGTATATTAATGAATATGCCAATCTATGTAAACTTACATGCTTGGCCCTCGTTCATCTATATCTAGATCTAACACAAGATGGCCCAAATTATTTCATGTGGCAAAAAATTACTAATTTGAATGATCTTGATAATTATTTACAGTTTAATGCAAGTGGGAAATTATGCATCTATGTACGTGGATATGAATACAAATGTACCAATGTAAGATAGCTAGGTGCACTAGCAGAGAAGTAGCTGTTAACTAGGAAGATTTTCAAGGCATTGTTAAATATGTTGGTGATAATTTGAAGGAAATTGCAAAATCTCTTTCCTCAGATATTCGTGAAAGATTCCCTCGACATGAAATAATTGAAGCCATGAGTATTGTGTATCCTCAATTTTGGGAAAACTGAGATAACCCCACATTTTTTCATTCTCATGTAAAAATCCTGATCGAACAATTTTTTAAATCTATAACATACAATGAGCATAAAATAGAAGGAATTTTAGATGAAGCTAAGCTTAGAAAACAATGTGGGAGTTTTGCAACAGCTATGAGGGACCAATATAAATCCATGGGAAAGGACAAGGCCTCTGAACTGAGATCAATAAAAAAGGTTTGGACAAGCTTAGGTCAGCGTGTTCAAAATATTGCGTGGTTTGATATCAGAATATTTCAAACTTGCTGATTTATGTCAAACAATGATATTGGGGTTGATGGAGGATCACAAAGTTTTCAGTACATTGGGGTTTTTGAAATCAAAGTTAAGAAACAAACTAGACAAGAATTTAGAAAATTGCTTGAGGATGAAAGGAACTACGTATAATGTCAGAAAGTTTCCTTCTAAAAGGGAACTCGAAATATGGAGGTCCACATGTGAAAGAAGAGGGGTTGGGTTGTGCAACACTCCAATTCCAAAAGCTGGTACTGGTGGCAGTGGCAATGGCAATGGGACTCAAACAAATGACATTGACAAAAATGACATAATGAATGTTGAATTTGAGACATAGGCCGAAGAAAATGAAGAGCAGACTT
The DNA here is from genome assembly GCA_007258455.2 of Sequoia sempervirens. Taxonomy (NCBI): domain Eukaryota; kingdom Viridiplantae; phylum Streptophyta; class Pinopsida; order Cupressales; family Cupressaceae; genus Sequoia; species Sequoia sempervirens. Next base: position 133,492 of record VDFB02361134.1, read on the forward strand.
GGAATCAAATTCAAGATGACTCTTTTACTTTATTTGATGATGAATGTTAGTTTGAGGATCCCTAGTCCATTTGGGAAATGGAAGAGATTCAAAAGAATTAGCAGCTTTTAGGTATTTATATTGCACTTCATGGATCCTAGGATCAGATTCCATTGTTCCATACTGTAGTTGATGATATTTTATATTGTATTTAATGAAATTGTGAATCATTGCACTTCATGATATTTTATTTTATATTGCACTTCATGAATCATATTCCAAAGTCAAATTGTAGTTGATGATATTGGATGTTGTATTCCATGAAATTGTGATATTTTATATTTTATACTAGTTCGTACATAGTATTCAATGAAGTGTCAGATGATGGTGCCTTTGAAAAGTTAAGGCAAGATAAGTCCATAATGTCGTGTGGTCAATGAAACTTGGAAACTTAGAATCAAAGTCTAAAGTTTCAAAGTTTTCCAAACCTCCAACCCATTGACTAGAAAGATGACCAAGAAAGACTTGCAACTCAACAAAGTGAACCATCAACCATGTCGGGGATTCGGGGAGTTATGAAGATTTAGATCTTCATGACAAGGTTATAAAACTCTAAGGGCTAGTGACTAAGGTTAGGAAAAGCACCAAAACCACGACTTTGAGTGATAGTAACCACAACTATGAAACTAACCAAAAATTCATCATTCCAATTCCAATAATAGATAATCCATGACATGAATTCATATAAATATTTAGTGGATGTGCTAAGTAATCATGGAGATTGAGTATTGATGTGTGAATTGTAATGCAATTTCACTAAGATTATGGATGCCTGAAATTAAAATCAGTGCATCTTATAGCTCATATTTTAATTGTGTTAAAAGCAAAACTTGAACATGTACTCAACGATTCATCACTGAACTCAATGCTTAATAACATATTAACAAAAATGAACATTATAACAAGTGTATCTAGAAGTTGAAACCACTACCAGACTTTTGCTTCAAATGATATAATAAATAATACAGATAATTGAACATCAACACATTACTGAAGTCTGAATTTGAGATTTTAAATTGATTATCACATGAAGGAATACATAGAGGCATTGACAATTCAAAATCTTGCTCAAAGACAATTCTGCACAGAGCTGAGTTGGAACTTGGAAACTCATATTATCAAAAATTAAATCACTGCATTACCTTTTCTAGCAACTTCCACTCTTCAGGTGTTGGAATTGTCATTTGTTCTAATTGATGCTGTTTTACTTGAAGATTTCTTAACAATTCATGATTCAAATTGGAACCTGTCTTGGATTCTTCAGTCAATTTTGCATTCAGGGTTAGCAATGGTTTGATGGAATCCAAATAGGTCACCACATCTGGGTTATGAGGAAACGGGTCCAAATCAATCTTCCTTTCATCCTCCACCTTCTTTCTAAAATAATTCCATCCAACGAATCGCACATTTGTGTCAAAAGCCTTTGGTAAACGAAACTCTGTGAAGTTCCTTAACTTTTCATCCACCTTCTTCATCTTGTCTACAGCCAAATGCAAATATTTCTTTGTTTCATGCATTCTCAAACAGTTTTCAATGACAGATGACAACGTCATTGATGTAGCAAGCCGATTAGTAATCCCTTTTGATTTCAAAACATTGTCACTGGCTTTGTAGACTGTTTGTTGAATTTGATTTGTTGATTTCTCTAATGCCAACACATTTTTTTTCTCCATTAAATATTTGTTGAGCTTCTTATGATGTTGTCTGATAGCATCAATCAATTGAAACATGTCACAAAAATGATCAATCCCCAACATTATTTCATCCCAAATCTTTTGTTTCATATGCCTCATTGTTTCTCTAAAAAATGAAGATAACTTATTAGTTTGACAAGACTTAATTTCATTTTTTGCTTCCAGCAAATTTGCCTCCAATCTTTCATTTCTTTTTCTCTCCTCCAATTTTTGTTCCCACTGTGCATTTCCATTTACAATGCTTAGTCTTAATTTTTCTAAAGTGAATTTTTCCTCATCATATTTCTTGTTGCTCTCATCTAGCCTTTGCTTCAGTTCATTCACTGGAGTCTCATTCTGCTTATCCTCTTTGCTTGTTAATGTAGAGGCAAATTTTTTAATTCTTTTTTCTAATTCATTGCTCTTGTTATCTGCTGCTTTCCTCTTTGCTTTCTCATTTGCTAGGTCTGCCTATAACTTTTCAATTTGAGTTTTCAACCTTTTCTTCTCTCTATCTTGCTTCAACAATGATGTGTACACCAATTCATTGTTCTTTGATACATTAATTTTGTCAATATTTCTAAGTTCAGAAAAATCCAATTAAAAATTGTTCACCTGGAATTCAGATGGAGCCATTTGATTTGTTGGTTTGTTTTGAACTTTGGGAACAAGAAATGTGTACTCCATGATTTCTTTACTTGTGTCAAATGTGGGTAATACCATGGTTGTTGTAGGCTCTGGAGTTAGAGCAGACACACTCTCCATCATTTGCTTTTTTTCTTTTTTATTCAATTTTGATTTCTTTATAAATGAGCTTCAATGTAATCAAAACCTGGGGATGTAGGAACAATGGAATACTTGAATGACGAATGAATAGGAGTACTTGCAATTGATAATGATGTCGTAGCCAAACTAAATGGCATTAGGGGAGTGCCTGGAAATAACTCCTTTGTGGTGGATCCACTGGTAGTGTGACTTGGAGTTGGACCTGTCAAAATCCTTCGCCTCTTCTGTATGGCTTGATCGCCTGGTGTTTCTATGGTATATTGTGTTGTCCTCTTGTGTGTAATTTACTGTTGTAGCACATGTTGACCACTACTAGTACTACTACCCATACCATCACCACCAGAGGTAGTACCAGTTGCACTAAGCCCTCCACCATGGGCATGTGCTAGTTGTGATTGTGTCTGACCATGAGGATGAGGATTTGAACTTGAAGCTATAACAAATTGAACTGTATACCCTAGGTCTACTTTTTCACCTCCAACCCTAAGGCCAGATTTATCAAATGGTTTTCTATGCTCTACATCTATTGCCATCCAAGGACCTTGTCTTTGGGACCCCAAAGGACCACCTTCATAACCCATTTTTTCAGCTATGGATGCTCCTGTAGTAAATGCTTCTTTTGTGGGCTCACTTAAACCAAGTTTGAAATTGACATGGTTTTCTTCTTGCCTATCATCATCACTTTCTTCATCTTCTTGTTCATTCAAATGCTCTATATTCCATATTTTTCTAAACTCAAGATCTTCTTCGTTATCTCCATACTCTGCAAGAGCTCTTGGATCACCTAAGTCCTTCCTCATAGACCAAAAGGCAGTAATTTTTGATCGTGACCAATTTTTTCTGTAACTTCCTTCTTTAGAGAATCTAGCATTTTTACTCTACTGGATGGTTTATGATTTTTTTCATAAAAATTGCTGTACCTCCTAATTTTCTTTTGATGCAATGCCATAATTTCTACTAACAATTGTTCAAAAGAAATACCATTCTTAGCAACACTTTTCTCCATTGCTACTTTGACCTCATCCCAAGAATCCTTGTTTCTCAAGTTTTCAAGCAAGGGTTTACTTTGATGTTGAATTCTACTTCCAACATTCTTATTGGGCACAATCATTGATTTAATGGTGTCACATGGATCATACTGCCAGTGACAGATAGCATCAAAATAAAAAAAATTCAAAAGATCATGTGCCACACTAAATGCTTTTTTCTCAAATGTGATCCCTCCGCATGAAAAAGGTAAAGAAGGAAATAAGGTCTTCTTTCCCTGATTGCTAAAGTGTCTTTCATCAGTACTCTGCATCTACCTTACATATTCCAAAGCAAAAACCCTTTCTGTCACATGTATTGGAAGTTTGTATGGCTATACTTTCGATCCATAAAATCTTAGCACAATATATTCTTCCATTAAGTACCAATCAACCAATTGTATTTCTTTTCCTAGTTGAATGTAGTTTCTACATGACATAGGCAATCTAGGCATTGGAGTATTTGTAATTGCTTGATGCAATGGAGCCAAAAAGTAGTCTACAAAATGACTATAGTTCCTTCGAGAATCATGCAACCTTATAACAGTGGTCTATTCATATACTGGAGCCATTTTCCTTTGCTTAGGATTACTATTACCATAGGGCTGAATCTTAAGCTTGTTGGTCTGAAACATTCCTCTAAATTTGAATAGAAAAATATAGCACAAGTAGGTTGTGAACCTAAATGTCTTGGTGGAACCTCCTTTAATCATTAAAAATTGAATATGCATGGATTCTACAATGTGATCAATAAAATTATATTTGGCATGTGGAACACCATAATGGATATTATACACCATTTCAAGGAGGGATGCACCCACTTCCAAATTGCTATCCAGTCCGAGGAAAAATGCTAGCATGTAAATAGTATCCTAAACCCATGGTTTAAAAATATCCAAATCATAAGGAGGCTTATGATCACCTTTCAATTTGTTTCTATCCTGAACTATTCTATTTAAGAAAGAAATTTTCTCCATTTCATCCACTGCTTCATAATCACTAGCAAGCTTTTCTATGTCAATGTGGACATTTCCAAATTATTCGGTTGTAAACCCCAAGCCCAACACTTTTCCAAGTTCTTCTGCATTAATGGATAACAATTCTTCTTTGCTATCTTTATTAACAATTGCTCTTTTGTTATGATCATAATTTAGGGCACAAACCACAATAAATTTTGGGCAAGTGAAAACCTCATGTAATATCATGCGCCCTAATCCAGTTACCCACGGTGCACTGATACTATTAGTATTAACTTGCAATTGCATTTGATTTGCAACCTTATTCTCAGATGAAAATCTAAGTTCTGAGGTACGCCTACCATACGTTTCAAGATCATAAATATCATGGTATTCATTAGTGAAACCTGAGGTTTTAAGTAATTTTGCATAATGTATTTTTTTATCTGACATTGCTTTAGTGGTATTGGTGGTAGACATGTTGATACAATCAACAATATGAAATTTGTGAATTCCCTATTAGTCCTTAATTTTTCTTAATTCTTAAGCCTCTTAACCCTATACCTAAACTTCAAAATTTGACAAAATAAGATTTTAAGAAATGTCAAGCGATGAAATGTAGCCACAAGAATTCTTTAACTTACCCGGATTTTGAATTTTGATTTTGGAAGTTGAAACTACATTGAAGCTTGAAACTGGGTTACTGGAATGGATTTGTTGGAAGTGGAACTGTGGAACCTAGAATAGGGTGGTGCACTACAATGATCAAATTGAATGACACCGAAACGTCTACTCGTTACTTATAGACTACATAATACACAATTAGATAGTACAATGTACATGACTAACAACATTAAAAACAAGCCATTAAAAACATTGATTTACTCCTGCATTGACAAAAAATTCTAAACCATTGATCTCTATTAATCTAACGGTTATAGGGTGATTCCAAAGGTTTAAGTTTGCAAGTGTAGTGCTCTTTGCATTTCATTTTAGAATGCAACTACAACCATACATCAAATGTTCATTGAACGGTTGAGTAATTTATGATATAAATAATAAACATAAAACATGTGTTTAAATTTTTCTTTAAAGTTTAATGCGCTAGGATTGACATCAAGGCCAAGGGGCTGGAAACTTAACATTTCAAAGGCCTTAATAAAATGAATTACAATGTCACATTAATAGCACATTGCACAACCATTAATCACACTTAACTTGCAAAGGACTCAATAAAATGAATTACAATTTCACATTAATAGCACAACCATTTATTTTATTACAACTGAATTACAATTTCACATTATTACATAGTACAAATACAAATGTAAGTGCAAGAGCCAAGCTTCTACTGGACCGCCGGTGAAAAGTTGAAAACGTAAATGTGATACATGTATCTCTGAAAAAAATGGAACTTGTTGGGTCAACCATGATCTCTAAAAATAAACACATGGGACTTGTCGAGTTAGCCATACACTTTGAAAATAAATACAATGGGGAAAGGGGGCCCAATCAAACTGAGGAAATGGGAGCCATGAAGATACAAAATGTACTTAGCCCCTTTCAAAACCAAACTGATGTAGAACATGAGGGCTAGTAAAACTGCTCCCATGTAGAAGATGAGCACTGAAATTAAATGCATGGGAAACCATGCAAACGATGAGGGGTAGTAAAACTACTCCCATCTTCTACTTGCAACCTCCATGCATTGGGATAGCACTTATGTCCATCAGAGCTCCTCATCCTGGTTCAAAACCTGTCTGAGAAGTTAGGTGAACCAAATCAACTTCTTTCCAATTCCACCCATTTTGAACTTGAAGGAAATTGGTCTTTTACTCTGTAACTACATAACTGGAGGTAGGAGAATTTAGAGCATCCCCAATAATACTGTGCATCACAATAATACTGCATCATCTTCTTCTCGAATCCTTATTAAGTTATTAACCATAACAAATGAAAACCCTTAGGAAAATTCAATGAATGATTTTAGTTGTGCTCACTATCTTTATTTATGAGCTAAAAGTGCCACCAAAAGTGCCACTTCCAGCCTGGTACCTTGTACACATCACATGTGTCATGTGTGAGCTCTAAGGTTGTGTATATAATTACTACTGACTGCTTAGTAATAATTGTGATTCGCGCAAACCAAAAATCCAACTTAATTGGTACATCAAGCTGGCTACATGCAAAGTTGCAAACTGTAGCTCAAGCTGACAAGCTATTAATTGTCAAAATCGGGTGAAGCCACAATAGTGGTTTACAATTCAAGTGAGGAAGGAAAACTCACAAAAAATGACCCCAAAGCAAAAAAAGTGATTTTGGGGGTTTGTACGAACCTACTAGTTCAACCAAACGTATTAGCGGTTTGCTCGAACCAATGTTCGAGCGAACCCCTTTAAATTTTGTCTACCAAAAAAGAAAACAAATGCATAGCAAAGGGGGTTCGAGCGAACCCCCTTGAAGAGGTTCGCTCGAACCATGGTTCGGCCGAACCTCTAGGGGTTCGCTCAAACCCCCCTTGCCCCTCATCCCCCTCCCGAGTCACAAAAAGACTATTTTTTTATGCTTTGGAGCTCGGGTTGAGGATGAAAATGGAGAAGTCTTCAGAAACCCTTCTAGAATTAGATAGTCCTCAAAATGAGCTATCCAACAAATATAATTTTTATATGTTTTGATTTTATTATGTATTTGTTTTTTTAGTTTTATTAAACATAGGTTCTTCATCGAAAATGAAGGTCTCTGTTTTTCACATGTGGAAAAATAGTAGATTATCAAAATAAAAATTTGAAAAATATGAGTGCACCAGATATTGAAGTCCTTGATCCAACCCAAAAAAAGAATTTCAATATATACAAAAAAGTTACGTTATGGTACTATGTCTAAATTGTAATTGGTTTGACTTCAAAACTTGATTAAAGAAAAAAAATTCAATAAAAACTATCTAACCAAGTGGAAGCACTAGATATTGGAGTTAAAAATCTAAATTAGAAAGAATTATAATTTTATCCTTCATGGAAAAAAAGTTATGCATTTATATGTGTGCGTCACTTTTTAAAAATGTTATTTTTTGAAAAAAACCAGTTTTTGTGGGAGATGGAAAAAGAAGTACAATCTGATTCCAAAAATTTTGAAAAAAATATTTTTAAAATCTATAGACAAAATGTGACGAGACTCTAGTTTGCATCATCTCCAAATTCCTCATGGTTTAGTCGCTATAGGTGCCCGAATGTGAAGATTTAGTTAAAAATAATAATTTCAGTGTCCAGTTTGGCCAAAAATTGTAAACCACTATTGTGGGATCACCCAATCAACAGTACCACGCAAGTTGTCAATTGTCAAAATCACTGGATTATTGACATCATCATCTATGATTCTACAGTACTTCATGTAGTTTTCAGTATAAAGCTATCCAATCAATCACTCTGGCTATTCATATGGTATCAATCCGCGCCGTCACCCAGTACCACAACCAAATTGGGAATTTCAATAGAATAAATGAAAGGTAGAGTACTTTGATGCATTGAAAAGAGAGAATTAAATGTTTTTTTTTACCTTAATGATTATCAATATCCTAGCTAATAAGTCACAATAAATTTCACACTTATGATCGAAACTATATGTTGATTTCTGAAACCAATCATTAATAAAATCTCAACCATTGATTTTTGAAAATCTAACGGTTCTACTATTATTCAGAGGTTTCAGTTCACAAGTCTAGTACTTCAAGGATTTACTTCTAGAATGCATCTATAGCCGTCCATCAAAAATTCATTGAACAGTCCCTCTTTCGAAACAAACTTTATGCACGTGCATAATTTAAAATGGGGACATCGCTAAGTTGACAAGACTCGACCCTCAAGATTAAAGAGTTAATATCTAAGGATTTGTCATAAAATATTTTGGTCTGACTTAGGCAATATTAAATGGTAAACAAGATGATTGACATACCTAAATTATAATTAATAAAATCTCAACCATTGATTTTTGAAAATCTAACAGTTCTAGTGTAATTTTGGAGGTTTCAATTCACAAATCTAGTGCTTGAGAGATATACTTCTAGAATGCAACTACAACCATCCATCGAAAATTCATCAAACAATCATGGTTCATAATGTCGCGTGGTCATTGAAACTTGGAACTTTAGAACCAAAGTTTGAAGTTTCAAAGTTTTCAAAACCTCTGACCCGCCGACTACAAATATGACCAAGAAAGACTTGCAACTAAGGTTAGGAAAATTTGCACTGACACTTCACCACTACATTTTTTTATTAGTTTGATATTATGTTTAAATCGCCAATGTTTTTTTCTTAATCATTTGAAAATAGGTTTAATTCACCAATGAATTTTATTTTTTAGTTTGAAAACAAGATTTAATCACCAACAAAATTATTTTTTATGGTTTGAAAATAGGTTTAATTCGCCAATCGAAATATTTTATTGGTTTGAAAATTGATTTTAATCACCAATGACAAAATTTAAGTGGTTTTAAAAAAATTGCATTTTGACAGGATTTTCCACAGACTTCTAGCGATTAGAAAAGATTCGCTAATGGACATTATTTTGTTTTCACAAAAAATGAAAAAATTCGCCACTATAATTAATATTTTTATTGGGAAGTATACAAGATTTGCTAGAATTTTACACCTTCATTGAGGGGGGGGTTTCTTAAAATTTTCCCTGATGTGTGTGGATAAATCAATTTAAAAGATCCACGATTATAGGAGACAAGATAATTTTATTTAGACATAATCAAACTAGGTGAACTAAATCACATAGATAACTTTGTCCTGGTAACCAACAAGAAACCTAGCATTAGTATGCACCCACAATCTATACAATATTTCAATATTAGATATGAAATTTAGGCCCCTTCTATCATAGATCATTAACCAAGGCAATGTCACATAATCAACAAGACCCATTGAAATAGATATGCCTATCATGCCCCATAATTTACTTTTAGCACATGTTTCAATTGCCATCTCAATTAATTCATTTGTGGTTAGATTACCCTAGGTTGATTTATCATAATTTAGACATCTAAGTTAATCATATGGTGTTTTATTTAACTATAAACACGAAGTAATTTATTGTGTTTTTTTTGGGTATAAAGGAAACCTTTGTAAAAAGATCTTGTAATATATAATGAATGAATTCTATATAGCCATATGTATCTTGGAAAATTGTCAACGCAATTATGGCTTCTTAGTAGCACAAAGAAGATGATTATGAAAAAGAAAGAGAGACATGAAAAAAGAACACATTTAATGTCTTATGTTTGTGAAGAATAGAGGTTGGTGGGTCCACAAGTCAATGAATAATAGAGTCAAAATTGCATAATTCACAATTTCTATGTGTCAGATACTCATTTTAGTGTCTATTCTTTTAACATGTTCTAGGATACACTTATCTAATTTCTACATCCTATTAATCAATTATCAGGATGTCAAATGATCCTAGCTTATCTAACCTTTATCTCTAAGAATTCTTTAGAATTTGTTAAAAAATTGTGTCAACCTAGATATTAATGTAATCATGGCAATGCACATAATGATCCATTTTCAAAAGTCTAAAAGTTGACTCTCAAGTGCCATTTTTGTATTTTGGAATGACTACCATCCATGCCAACTTCTTAAACAAATCACTTTCCTCATTGTTCTTCTTGGGACTTCTAAGACATTCTAATGCAAGCTTTGGATTTTTCTATACCTTCTACTTTTTACCTATTCTTCTCTTGTGAATATTTTTGAAGATTCTCTCCATTGGACCCTCTCTAATTTTTTTGAATGATAGCTTTAACTACTACCATAACCTTATTCAATCATATAAAGCTTATAGATTTAGACTCCATACCTTTAATTTTCTCTCAATTATAGCAAGAAAACCATAAAAAAGATCAAGATAATGGGTGTAAACATATAATTGAGTCCCACTTCTAGGCCAAAATGAAAAAAATATGACAAAATAACATGATTAATTTTTCTCAAGTTTAAATGGAGGGTGTTAATGAAATCCCATTTGATTGAACCTAGTTAGAAAATTCATCGTATCATTTGGTAGCACAAGGTTTAATCAAATGTGCCTCAATCAAAGTCCCTTGGGGATTTATTTATAAAAAAATTCCTAGCCAATCATTTTTCCACTTTTTCCTATAAATCAAATAATATGCCTCCCAACATGTTGTGAGAATCTAGGGCACGAGACACAATAGAGCTGGTGAGTTTGGATACAAAAGTGTATTAGATAAAGAAATATTTGTTGATTGATTGGTAGTGTAAACTTGTTGGGATAAAACATTGATCCAAATCCTATGCTTACATTGATGACATTAGCGGTTCAATCAATTGCTTCAATTGAACATATCTATGTGGCACCCTTGTGTCATTTTTTTCTTCTCTAAACCACATATAATTTTAAATGTTAACATAATCAATTTCACATTATGCATTGGGGGTAAAATGGAGTAATCTTGAAGAGCTCTTACGTGTAGATATCCTTGAAACTATCTTTTTATTTAAAGTATAATATTTAGTTATACTTTTTAATATTATAATTTTTTATTATATAAGAAAGATAGGTCTATTATAAATATTAAATATTTCTATTTGAGACATTAGGGAAAGTAGCAAACTAGGTCAATTTCTTTTAAAAAAATTGCATCACACTTTATAGTCTATTTGGGGACCTTAAAGGCATGTTCTATGGCAGTACCAGTCCATGAGAAGGTATTCTTTTTAAGCAAGACAAACAATGGTGTGACAATTTTTCCATAGTATGATAATTTCTAATAGTATCTTGTGAGATGTCAAAATCCACAAAGACTTGTGAGTGTCTTGGGTTGGAGCCAAGTTTGCATGACATGAAATTTTTCAAGGTTAAATCCAACACAGGTATTGGGGAGACAATATGTCTAAAGAACAATCTTGGGTGTCATGGGTTGGAGCCATGTTTGCATGACATGAATTTTTCAAGGTCAAATCCAACATCTATTGGGCAGACAATATGTCTAAAGGCTTATGAGTGTCTTGGGTTGGAGCCAAGTTTGCATGACATGAATTTTTTCAAGGTCAAATCCAATACCTATTGAGGAGACAAACAATGGTGTTGCAATTTTTCCATAGTTTGATTTATAATTTTTGATAGTATCTAGTGAGACTTCAAAATCCATAAAGATTTATGAGTGTCTTGGGTTGGAGCCAAGTTTGCATGACATGAAAATTTTCAAGGTCAAATCCAACACCTATTGAGGAGACAATATGTCTAAAGTACTCACTTATATTTTGAGAAAGTATCACTCATTTTTGTAGCTTTTATTGATGCTCACTTCTTTATGTATACTAAGTTGGTTTCTTTTAATGTTCATTTGCAAATCCAAGTGAATCTAATAAGGTTACACTGAATTTTGGTCATTTGTAGGTTTTGTTGGATCATTGAGGTAATGCTCTTTACACTATTACCAAGTCATGCTAACTTCGCCTTCTCATAGGGCTCAATCCCTTTCTCAAGGAAGTTGGTGTTTACATAGCCATAATTATCATTCCTCTTATTAATCTCCACCACAATAAAGATCCTATGATGGTACAAACAATCTTGTTAGCCCTTTGCTACTTCACAACCTATGGTTGAGGTAACAATGGTAAGAAAAATAATAAATTGGTATTAGATATTTATTTTATTAGATATGATAACCACCTTGAGATAATGCTCACTAGGAGCTACTAAACAAGGATGCAATCAACAAGCATTGGGACCCTATCTCTAATGACTAAGAGTTGTCAATTAGACGAGGCAACCTTGAATATCATGAGTTGCCACCTAGTACGTTTATTGATCTAGTTACTTCATTTTTTTTTCTATATTTAATCTACTTTCAAAAAACTTGTTTATGATATTATTGTTATAATATTTTGTGTTTCTATTCCATCTACCTTTTTGTGAATATAGTGCATCCATTCTTGGCATAGTTTTCCATTCAGCCTTCTTAACAAGTGATCATTCGAAAAAAGAAAGATAAAATGAAATAACATCAACAGGAAAAATGAAATAACATCAACCTCATAACTTTCTATGTGATAGTTGGCAGCCATAGATTTTTGACTTATTTGTGTCATATCTAAGTCTACTTAAATTCTTTCTGCCTCGTGGGAAAATTGTTGAATTCATGAATATATTGCTATACGTTTAAAGCAGAAGCTAACTTAGATATATTTTCGTCGAATACTAAGAGAATGGTATCGTTTGAACGAGACGAGAGGGTTAAATCTGAAGAGCCTTCAAACAATAATTTTTTAACTTATTATGCAGTTTTCAACTAGCATAAGTTTGATCAACGTGTCACTATTTTATAGTGACGGTGCCTTCCATAGTTTTCAACTGGCATAAGTTTGATATTCCCTTTTATCCTCTAAATAAATAATATTTAAAAAAAAATCCTTTTTACCTGATCAAGATTACATTATTGCAGATTACCAACATAACATTATGACACCAAGTGAAAGCAAAGCACCTAAATTTCAATTTGTTTTGGTCAAAGTTCCCATTACGTTTCACTTTTCGTTCTGTGTGGTTCTGTGGCATACTATTCCACGCAATTTACGTCGTGTGGCGCAATTTGCGCGGACGGCAATTGATAGTGAAAGGCTTTATGCACAATATTCCAAGCGAGTCAGCAGACAAACACCACACGCATCACCCAAAGAAACGTAGGCCGAGTAGTGGGTACCTTTACTTTGATTTAAGTAGTGGTATTGTGTGGTCCACGCTAGAAGCACGAGGTTGTGGGGAGGGGGCAGAGAGCATCCGGGAGAAAGTAAAGGTGCAGGGCGTACACTTAAACTAATTCAATTCTTCAGTGGTTGTCGGAAAAGTGACAAATCAAGTCACGTCAACGTACAAGCTTGAGACAAATGCAGCCACTTAAACAGAAAAAGATAGGGAAGAAAAATCAAAAGAAGAAAGAAAAGAAGGCAGCAGCTACATCCAATCCATGCAAATGGACCACTTGGATGCTGAATGCGACTGAACTAGGAAAAACTAGGTACTTGGTATTAAATAATTAAATTAATTCACCAGTCAATATCCTCACCATGCTTTCCACAACACTTTCGGTGGTGTGGTGTGGCGCAATTTGCGCCAAGGACAATAATTTGTGCATCCCCGATGCTGGCCAATTGCATTTGTTGGAAGTTTCTAAGTTTCTGCCGCATCCTTCATGTCTTGCCTTTTGGCTCAGTGCTATTAATCTGAAAACCATTGCATTCTAGCTACGTATCGTTTAAATTCTGCATTAGGCTTTATGTAATTTGTCAACCTCTTTATTTTCTTTTGTTTGGGCATACTCCCCATGCATTTTCCTTCATCGCTATTTTATACTATTTGGAATTCGATTTACTTGCCTTAAAGTTTGTGTGCGATGGAGATACATCTTTTTTTAAGATTGATCGGTATGCAATTTATGTAGTGTCCTCTTCGTATTTTTAAACCAACTCTTTGTACCATACTTTGGTTAGGGAACCGAATCTGATGTTCTCGCTGTGTTGAAATCAAACCACTTAAACCCATTAGATTATGATATGTTTAAAACTTAGACCAAACTCCTTTAACCGTTCGTTGTAAATGAAAAGGCATGGCAACCGATAAATGTGTGTTTAGGCTGTAGAATTATGATGTTGATGGAATCTGATACACAAGTATCGAATACATATGCATTAAGCGGAATATAGTACGATGTGATCAAGGATAATAGCTAATGAGATTCCAACTTCTTGAATAGACACAACTCACATGCATCCCGCAAACTTTAGAGGGAGGACTGACATAAAGCCACACAGAAGAGATAAGATTCCTCACTCGTCTTATCCAAAGGAACTTGGAAGTGGCATAAGTTTTCAACTGGCATAAGTTTGATTACAATGTGTTGGTATTTTATAGTGAGGACGATCTTCATGGTTTCTTTATAAAATATCGGCAAGTTGATTACAACGTGTTGACAGTTTATAGTGAGTGTGATTTCCATGGTTTCTATTATAAAATATCGACATGTTGATTACCACGTGTTAACATTTTATAGTGAGGGTGACCTTCATAGTCTCCATTATAAAATGTCGACATGTTGATTGCATCTCCACTATCTACAATAAGAATAGTTTGATTGTTTGACCACACAACAATTGAAATTTCTTTATTTTTTATTTATTTTATAATTCTTGAAGTTTTACATCAATTTTAATAATTCTTATTCATATTTACAATTTTAGTTTATAATTGATATTTACAATTTTATTTTTTCTTTTCTATATATTTTTAGTGTTTATTTTTAATATTTTATATGATTTTTTTTTTTTTAATTTAAATTTCTTATATGTTTATCTATTTTGATTTTATTGTAATTCCTTTATTTATATTGTTTCACTTTTATGAAGTTTTATCCTTGACTTGGGAGGCCATGGATTGAGTAATACATATTTTTTCCTTCTATTTTTCATCATTGTGTTAATTTTTTATTAAATAAAAGTAATTACAATTTAAATGAATTGTTATAAATCAATATTTGATGTTAGCCACTTCAAAAATTGGATGCATAAGAAGCCAAATGATGTACCTTATGAGATAATTGATGACATCTATGATTTTTACAAGATACATCTTAAGGAGTTACAAAGGATTGAAAATAGATTAGATACTATTTTCCAAATCTTAAAGATCCTAAACTTATGAAACCAAAGGTTATTTATTGCTATATTTTTAAAAAAATTCTTTCGCTTTCAAGCAATTTATTTTTTATATTTGACCACTAGCCTTAGTGAACCAATAATTGTTGTTGGCATTTTCTAATGGACATGCTTGTTGCAAGTATGAAGGTATTGTCATTGATGCCAATAAGCTTGTGTTGTCATTGGTGTCAATTATGCAGTGGTTGAGAGAGATTGTTGCTTTGATTAGTTGCATTATGTTGTCATCAGTTAAGTTATTGTGTTAACCTCTAGTGTTGCTTTGATAAGCTTCTGGTTTTGGTTATGGCAGTAATAAAGATGTTGAGGATATTGAGAAAATTGATAAAAAGAGGAAACAAGGTGTTGCAAAGGTGTTCTAGTTTTTCTCTAAATTTCTTATGGGTTGAAGATCTTCTTGTGTGGTTTGGATATGTTGGTTAGAGGTGTTCATAGTTTCTATATCTAGAATTTGGGCTTCTAGATCAATGTGATGAAGTTATGTTAACCAGTGTGTGAATTGGATTTGTAGTATTGCTTATAGAGGTGCCTAGGAGAAATGTTAATGTTAGGAATTTATTTGTAGTAGCATTTTAGGTTTTGCAATTCTAAAGGTATGTTGATGGTGTTGATCTCTTGCATGTGTCAAGAGGATTCATGGATTGGCACTCTAGAAGATGGATTTTAGAGTTACAGTGTTTGATAATATGGTTTGAGTGTACAAGCAGTGTACATTCTTTATGTGCAAATTGGTGCAAAAGATTTGTTGGATCTTAGGAGGTTTGTGGATTATTCTAGATTGTCTAGAAGCGTGGTATGTAGCACTCATATTTTGAGAAAGTAGCACTCATTTTTGGAGATTTTATTGATGCTCATTTCTTTATGTATACTAAGTTGATTTATTTTAATGTTCATTTGCAAATCTAAGTGTAATCTAATAAGGTTACATTGAATGTTGGTCATTTGTAGGTGTTCTTGGATCATTGAGGTAATGCTCCTTACACTATTACCAAGTCATACTAACTTCCCCTTCTCATAGGGTTCAATCCCTTTCTCAAGGAAGTTGGTGTTTGCATAGCCATAATTCTTATCCTTCTTATTTCTCTCCTCCATCACAATGAAGATCCTGCGATGGTACAAACAATCTTGTTAGCCCTTTGCTACTTCACAACCTATGGTTGAAGTAACAATGATACACAAAATAACAAATTGGTATTAGTTATTTCTTTTATTAGATATGATAACCACCTTGAGATGATTCTCAATAGGAGCTACTAAATAAGGATGCAATCAACAAGCGTTGGGACCCTATCTCTAATGGCTAAGAGTTTGTAGAAACCCTTGTTTCCCCTGACTTCTGAAACTATGTGTTTTTGACTATTTTTGTGTATTTTGATTTTTTGGTGTTTTTGCATGAATAAAGAAAATTGTGATTTTGAAAGGAAATTGATATAAAATTGCTAAATAATACAATAAGCTCAGATCTAACATAAATAAGCTCAGAGTTCAATAACCATTGCTTGCATTATTTTTGCCATAGCCATTACAATAAGGTATCTCAGATATACAGGCAAGATAAGACAAATATTAATCAAAAGAACCTGATTTGCAGCAAGCTGAGAATGATCTAGAACTGGTATGACTACAATAAATGATCCTTTCTCCCTCCGTCCAATGATCTAGATTGATACCAGATGCAAGTGCGCCATAGTTGGTAAAGACTGGAGACCAAATGGTGAAGCGCTTTTCTCAAGAACAAAGTACGGCCCTTTGTGAAGGTATGACCTGGTACAGAAATGTACGGCTTCTAAAACAACAGCATTAAATAAAAGGTATGACCTTTGGTTAGAGTGCCAGATCTTGACAAAAGATGCGCCAATATTAAAGATCCCTTTCCGGTTGATTTCTAGACCAAAACCCTGAAGATATAAATCTCTGTGAAGCTCTGTGATAACTTCTGGATGATGTTATCTCTCTGACTAGCAATAGATCAGCTGGTATTTCACAGCCTCTGAATTGCACACACTGAAGATTGCATGTTCTCCAATGCAAGTTGAAAACTGGAACCCTTGGCTCTATCTTCAGAAGAAAATACTCAGCAAAAGTTGACTTCAAAACATAATGGCTCGATTTTCAATGAAAAACCCTTATACTCTTCAAAAGCTTGACTTTTCACAATTAGGTTTCATTAAAATAAATTTGAATTTCTTCTTTTAATTTTTCAATAGTTCTCGATCACATTTTTAATTATAAATTATAATTAAAAATGGCCCCTTTGATGTTGATCGACCCCTTCAGCAAAATCACTTAAGTTATAATAATTAAAATATTATAACTTTATAATATAAGCTCCAAATAATTAATATTTAATTAATCAATTAAATATTAATATCTCCCTCAAGATATGTCTGATTTGCGAACCATCTGAAGCTGACGAGTGAGTGAATGATTCTGCACATGTCCAAGCCATACTACTAAAAATAGCAGGGGTGCCTCACTGAGTGCCAAAATACTGCTAAAAATAGCAATCTAGGAAAATAGTGTCTGAATGAACCCGAACTAAAGCCAACTAATAAAAACTCTGACAACCGAAGCCAAGCCAATCTCCATCAAGACCCTCTATCCATCCTATCAGCCTACGAGGGTCGCATAATAGGCTAATCGTGAACTCTGAGAGATGTCAACTGGAAGGGGACATGACAGAGTTGCTAATTAGATGAGGCAACCTTGAATATCATGATTTGTTATCTATTAGATTTATTGATCTAGTTGCTTTATTTTTTCTCTATATTTAATCTACTTTCAAAAAACTTGTTTATGTTATTATTGTCATAATCTTTTGCCTCTCCTAAATTTCAAGATGGGTTTCCATATTCTATTTAGCTTTTTGTAAGTATGAAGTACATTACATCTTTAATAAAATAATATAATAAAAATTTATTTGTAAAATAAATAAAAATAAAATAACTAAAATTAATATATCAATATGTAGAATCTCAAACCACTAATAATTACAATAAACAAAAAACTATTTTATAATTTAAAAATATTAAATATGAACCCAATTTTCTTACCTATTCTCTAAACTCTACCTTTCTCCTTTCAGTCCCTTCCAATCATGTCTTGTAATGACACCAACATATAATCTAGAAGATTCAATTGCAATCTCTAAGTGCCTTTCCCTTCAAGGTGTAATCTTCTAACCATAGTTCTTGTGCATCCTTCTCCAAGGGTGGTATGGTTAATTGTTCAAATATATTCCTTAGCATCCATTCTGGCATAGTTTTCGATTTAGCCTTCTTGACAAGCGATCCTTTGAAAATAGAAAGGAAAAAGGAAATAACATCAACCTCATAACTTTCTATGTGATAGTTGGCAGCCATAGATTTTTGACTTATTTGTGTCATATCGACCACATCCAATATCTTAACTCTACTTAAATTCTTTCTCCCTCATGGGAAAATTGTTGAATTCATGATTATATTGCTATGACGTTTAAAGCAGAAGGTGACTTATATATATTTTCATGGAATACTAAGAGAATGGTATCCTTTGAATGAGACGAGAGAGTTAAATATGAAGAGCTTTCAAACAATAAATTTTTAACTTATTATTCAGTTTTCAACAATTTGCTATTTTATAGTGAGGGTGACTTCTATAGTTTCTATTATAAAATGTCGGCATATTCATTACAATGTGTTGGTATTTTATAGTGAGGGTGATCTCCATAATTTCTATTATAAAACATCAGCATGTTGATTACAACATATTGATTTTTTGATGTAGGAGCATCCAGTGGTGTAAGGGCAATCTTGCATCACCCAAAAATAGTTAAATTTCAAGTTTCTCAATTTTTAGATGTTTTTATATTTTTGGATACCCTTTTCATCATAATGAAATTCCCAATTTACGGTTTTTATTTTATATTCCTGGGTTGAAAGATATTGTAGTTTTAGTTTCCCAGATTTGCACCTAAAAATCTTCCGAGTTAGATTTAAGGCACTTAGAGTTCCTAGAACGGCCCTGAAACTTGCTAAAATTGGCATAGCAATTTTGAGCGCGTTATTGACTTAGAGACCTTTCCAACAGTTTCCCGAATCAAAAGTTATGGGCCCGGGAAGTTGGCACACTTTCTAGAAGATACAATTGCAAATGTTCTTTTGAAATTTGAACTTCAAGTTGTAATTTTTTGGCGCCAAACCACCTAAAGTCAAATTTGAATGTTGTTTTGGCTCCAAACTAAAGAGGAGCTCTATTTATGGGCGGGTTTCTAATTTTTGGGTAACTTTTTGGGGACAAGCTCGCATATTGTGAAAGGGTGATTCTATAGCTTTCTGTAACTTGCATGTGTTGTAGAACTTGGGGATTTGAGATCTTCTACATGTAAGAAGCTCCATTTTCTGAATAATAAAATTATTCTCTTTTTTGTGGGTTATTTTCTAAGTCTTAGGCTGCGCCCTCATCATTTTTATAGTGAGGGTGATCTCCATAGTTTTCATTATAAAATGTGGGCATATTGATTACGTGTGGATAGTTTATAGTGAAGGTGACCTCCATGGTCTCCATAATAAAATGTCAGTTTGCTGATTACAACATGTCCATTATTTACGGTAAGAATAGCTTGACCACATATAAATTGAAATCTCTTTTATTTATTTTATGATAATTTTAATATATTATTATTCATAAAGTTTATACTTGATATTTTTTAATTAGTTTTTTTTTATTATTATATATTTTTAGAGTTTAGTTTTGACATTTTAGATATTTTATATTCAATTTTGTTTGATTTGAGTTTTTTGTGTTTATCTATTTTGATTTTCTTGTAATTCCTTTATTTATATTGTTTCACTTGTATTAACTTGTATTCTTTTTGTTTTCTTTTCTTGTAAGTAGCAAGTTTGTGATTTAAGTTTCAATAGATTTTCGTCTTAATAATGATTACAATGTGTGATCTAAAATGTTGATGTCAAATATTACTACACAAAGTAATATTTGATTCACTATCATGAACTATGAAAATACTATCTTTCACCTATAAATATTTATTTTTAAGAAATAGATGCTTTAGTCCCACCCAACACAAATTTCAACATAATCAAATCATATATACATAGCCTCTTAAATTAGAACTTAAAATCCTTTTTCTGTTTAAAACATAAATACAACTACACATGGTGAATAGGAGGAAGAGCTCTACTAAGGTTTTGGCTTTCCTTGTAAGTGCTTGCTTGTGTCAATTGTTTGTCCTTGCCACTATTTCATGCTGCATTTCAAAGTAGGGGTCTTCCACATTTATTGTTGTATTTTCTTAAGTTATTTTTGTCTTTCAAACAATTTAATTTTTATAATTGACTACCAACCTTGGTGGACCAACAATTGTTGAAATTGTTTGAATCCACATGTTGATAATGACACCTCCTAAGTGGCCTCACAAATTCATACCCAAAGTGGTACATGAGATAAATCATGTGTTCCTAATGTTATTTTGTCTCTTCGTGACTTTGATAATGCATGGAAATGGCTTAAGAGTTGTACTCTAGTTGGATATTTTTTGGGTAGAATAACTTATTATGTGGTTTTCAACATATATTATTTGAATTGTCAATAAGTTATGATCAATGTGTTGGCACTTTATAGCGAGGGTGGCCTCCACCATGAAATGTCAGGATGTTGAATACAATGTGTCCACTATTTATGACAAGAATAGAATTATGCCATCATAAATTGTCACCCATGACAATTTCACTTTATGTTTGTCTGCCCCTTAAATTATTGGACCTAATTGAGTATTTAATTTCCTAAATTATGCATTCTATGGCCCATTTTTAAAAATTTCCAAGGAATTGCAAGCGAGAATCAATGGCATTTATCTTATACATTGCTCCTACAACTAACTATCCTGGAAAATACGTCCAGGATATTCACACCCTAGGCATGAGTGTCCTATTTTCCCTCCAAATTAAAATATGTCAATTGTGACAATTTAATATTTGAAATTCAAGTGTCTAAAGTCAGCCATCAAGATTTAATTTTTGGGAAATTGAATAAATGCCTATAAATACCTAGTTATTGTATCATTTGAACATCAACTAGAAAGAGGTGAACACTAAGGGTAATAACTATCATTTAGAACAAGTCAAGAGCAACATTTCAGAGCTTTATTATAGCAATTGAAGATCCAAGCATCATGTCAAATCTTATGTGAGTTTATGTATGTTAATGTTATCATTGTTTTGTGAAGGCTAACACTTTTGTAGGCCTCCAAAGAATTCAAGCATCCAAGGAAATTAGCCAAGCAAGATCCACAACCTTGAAGTGATGTGCATGACTTCAATCCTTCAAGGAAGCCATTGAAGGGTGGTGAGTTGCAACACTTTGTGATTTTATCATTCTTTCATATCCATTATTATTTTATCATTGAAATTACCATTATGGAAGTGGAAGTTTGATTGAGGTAAGCCCCTAAATGGACCAACATTTCCTCTCTTTGTGAATGTGCAAATATCAGGTTTGAAGAGGATTGAAAGGAGTTTGAAGACAAATTATTCATTGTTGTATTTAGAGTCCTACATCTTGTCAACTAATGAAAACTTAGTTACAAAAGTATCTGACAGTGACCATACAAATTTGCAAACAAGAATTCGAAGCTTAGATCCAATATTAGAGGATTGCAAAAAAAAATTCAAAAAATCCCTACAAGGACACTCATTTCCTTGTCGTGAGTTTCCTCCAAAATCAGGCTCAAATTTGCAGGACATGCACACAATACTCTGCCTTTCTCAAATATGTTTTCCAAATCTTTGTTATAGTTTTCCAATTATCCAAATCTTACATTTTTAGTCTAAGACATAGTTTAATAGGTTTATTTGGGGCAATTCAATTCCAATCCATTTCCAAGACTCAAAAGGATTAGATACAAGTCTGATTGACTCACCTTCATGGTTGAAAGCCAATCTAATTGCCTTGAGGATTTGTATCCTAATGAAATCCTAGAAATGATGAAATTAACCCTAGGTTTTGGATATTAAAATTAAGGGATCCATTTTTCTACATTTCAATACTGACCACATATATATCGAAAATCTATTTATTCTTTAATTTTTTATATTAATTTTAATAATACAATGTTATTCATAAAGTTTATAATTGATATTTTATAATTTTCTTTTTTCTTATATATATATATTTAGTGTTCAGTTTTAATATTTTCAAAATTTTATATGATTCTTTTATATTTGAATTTCTTATGTTTATCTATTTTTATTTTATTATAATTATTTTATTTTGATTGTTTCACTTTTATGAAGTTTTATTCTTTATTATTATTTTTTCTGTTTTCTTTGTAAGTTTTAGTCATGACTTGTGAGGTCATGGATTAAGCAATACATAGTTGTTCCTTCTATATTTCATAATTGTGATAATTTTTTTAGTTAAAAAAAGTCATTATAATTTAAAAATGAATTGTTATAAGCCAATATTTAATTTCAGCCACTTAAAAAATTAGATGCATTTGAGAAGAAGCCAAATGTTGTAGCTTAATGAGATAATTGATGGCATATATGATTTGTAAAAGATACATCTTAAGGAGTTACATAGGATTGAAAATAGATTAGATAAATATTTTTCAAATCTTAAAGATCCCAAACTTATGAAATGAAAGGTTATTTATTGCTAGTTTTTTTAAAGTTTTATTTGGCTTTCAAGGAGTTTAATTTTTTATAACTGAGCACCAACCTTAGTGGAACAACAATAATTGTTGGGATTTTTTGATGGACATGCCAATAATGGAACCTCTTAAGTGGCCTCACAAATTCATACCAAAATTCATACATGAGATAAATCATGTGTTCCTAATGTTACTTTATTTCTTCATGAATTTGATAATGCATATAAATTGGCTTGAGAGATCTACTCTAGTTGGGTATTTTGTGGGTAAAATCCCCTCTAAATGTATGTTGAAGACTTGGTTTGATTCCACCTAAGTACCTCATTGGTTCCACATAAAATCTATTTGAAATGTCACCAAGGATTATTTACTTTTTGCTATTTAGATTAAAGGTGAAATTGTGATGACTATTTTGAACATGGATCTTGATATATTCATAATTCTTTATTGGTATTTCCCTCCATGGACTTAATAACTTTATGTCTTTAACAAAAATACCATATGGGTTCCTATATGGGTTGGTTTTTTTGGTCACCATCTACCTTTTTAGTATTTCATCAATCATATTGCAACCTCTCTAAGCCATTTTGTTCATGAGAAAGATATATTTTTCCACTTATCCCTAAAAAAAGGTGTATCTTTGTTTAATAGAAAAAGTGGGGTTTACCACCATGAATGAACAAGATGATAAACCACCAAATCTTTTTCTTATGAAAACACTCAATTATGAGGACTAAAAGATGAAAACAACAACTAGAAATGATTCCTAATTGTTATAGCAACAAAAAGGTAGGCTTTAAGAGGATAAAATGATGTGTACCTTGCTGGAAAAGTGTTGTTTCAAGGCCCACTGAGAACTCATTCGCCTTTAATGGTGAATGGGTCCCTGTTAGGGCTTCCAGAGAGTGCCTTCTAGGTTTTGTTCCTCTAAACATGTAACTCCAGATTCCAAATTTTCACTGCTTCAGCCCTAATAAGGACTCATTCACCTTTAGTGGCAAATGGGTCCTTTTAAGATTTCAAAAAACTAATTTCTAGGTCTTGTACTTCAATGTCTACACTCTCAATTCCCAACTTTCTAGCTCCCAAAAGTCAACAATTAATTCTGTAGAGCTCTTTCCATGCTATTGCAATGTAGATGACAACTTTTGCATCTTGAAAATTTTCATAATTTGATTCCAATTTGGTCCACTTGATCTTCATCTTGTAATGCAAATCTTGAATCTAACATGTAGTGGCCATGAAAAATGTAGATCTTGATTTCAAGTAATGCTTGCAAGAAGGATCTTTAATTTGCTACATCAACAATCTTGGCTCAACAACATGAATGCATGCACTAAACCCTTGACATGATGAATTGACCTTGAATTGCTACAATAAACTCTAGAAATCTACTTTTTGATGTCTTGTGAATGCTCTTGTGAAATCCAATTTTCTATAAGGATGCTCTCTCAAAGTTGCTAGGTGAAATAATGTGAATTAACCTCTTATTTATATTAAATTCAGAGATTAACCCCGAAATTCAAAGAATTCAAGTCAACCTCAGATCTAGGTCTTAAAATTATAAGGTTCCTGCCACACTTAAATTAAAAAAGAGGGGTCCTGTTAGGGTGATCCCACAAAGCTGGTTTACAATTTCTGGGAGATTCTGATTTTTGTTGAAATCACATATTTTTAGAAAATATAATGGTTTAAGCCTTTAAAATTTCTATTTAAAGCATTCCAAATGAAGATGGTTTGATCAAACTACCTTATATCAAACCCTCTTGGATAGAACCCCACTAGTTTTAAACCATACCCATAACAAAGTCTCTTTTACACCTATCAAAATGCTGATAAAAAACAACTTTTGATTTACCTTTTGGGGGATCAAATGAATTCATTCAAAATTTATTTTTTATGATTATGTAGTACTTATTATAAGCTTCCCAAAAAGTACAATTTTAAATAAATTTAATTTTAGTATTATATTTATTTTTTATTTCTTGTGAATGTAGGTTTTTCACCAAAAATCAAGCTCTTTGTTCTGCACATGTGAAAAAATAGTAGATTATGATTTTTTTTTGAAAAATATGAGTGCACTAGATATTGAAGTTCTTGATCCAAAAAAAAAAAAAATTTTGATACATACAAAAAAAGTTATGTTATGCGTTGTGCTATGTCGAATTGTAATTGGTTTGACTTTGAAACTTGATTAAAGAAAAAATATTCAATAAAAATTATCTAACCAAGTGGAAGCACTAGATATCGAGTTACAAATCTAAATTCAAAAGAATTAGAATTTTATCCTTCATGGAAAAAAAGTTATGCGTTATACGGTGACCATCACTTTTAAAAATGTTATTTTCTAAAAAAAACTAGTTTTCGAGGGAGATGGAAAAATAAGTGCAATCTGATTCCAAAACTTTTGAAAAAAAAAGAAAAAGAATCAACAGAAAAAATTTCACGAAACTCTAGTTGCATCATCTTCAAATTCCTCACGGTTTAGCCGCTATAGGTGCCTAACAGTGAATATTTAGTTAAAAATAATAATTTCAGTGTCCAATTTGGCCAAAAATTATAAACCACTATTGTGGGATCGCCGATTAAGGGAGGACCCATTCACCACTAAAGGCGAATTGGTCCTGGCACAATTTCCAAGATTGAGCTTCCAGGGGGTGAAATAACATAAAAAACCCACCTCAAAAATGTAAAGAAAGGGGTGTTCCATGTGGAGAAGACTCAGTTTCCATTAAAAGTGAATGGGTCTTAGCAACAATTTTTCAAGACATTAGGTTTTCCAAATTAAATGTCATACAATATCATTATTGGATGTCAAGATAGATCCTTGAAAAGGGGGCTTGAATTTGAATTAAAGGGGTCAATTAAACTCAATTAACCACCATTAATTAAGGGGATGCTAGATAAATTTGAAAGTGTGTTACAACACTTTACAATACCTAAATAAGGTACAAGTTAAATGTATTTTATTAGAAGTGGCCCACTAGGCTTGATTAACTAAATAAACCTTAGAAAAGTGTGAAAGTGTGTTACAACACTTTACAATGCCTTTGCAAAGGATCAATTAAATTATGTTTTAGTTAAATAAGGTCCTAGAATAGTGTGAATATGTACAACACATTACAATCCCATTCCAAGACATCATTAATTTAGTTTTAATGTCAATTATCAAAGAATGTGTGAAAAATGATTACTTTTTTTGACACTACAATATTATCATTGACCTATCAAATTAATTGGTGCAGGAGCACCCTCAAGTTATATGCCTTCAATAGGAAAAAGTGTCATTTTTCTTTTTCTTTTGTGGTTTTGTCATGTAATAAGGTCTTTTAAAACCATTTTAAATGTGTTTGATTCCATATTAAGTCACTAGGTGTGTTGGAGTGCCAAGTTGCACAAGTTGTCAATTTTGCAAAACGTTGTCAATATTGTAAAAGTTGCAAAACATGGAATATGAAGTCATATTTTGTAACTGAGGAAATTTGAATGGTTGTAAGTTGAAAAATTGGTTGAGAACCATTGGAAAATGGTTGTAAATATTTTAAAAGTCTTTGTAAGGTCAAAGACATGGTTGGAGGGTGTGGTGGTTGAAGTTGTGGAAGTTGAAGCAATAAAAATATATTTATTTCTGCATTTCTAAACATTTCCATGTTGTTATTTGATGTAGTACAGATCTGTAAGATCTCATACCATTTCCAAATCAATTGTGTTTGGTAAAGCTATGAATCTAGTGTCTATTGACATTAGTTTCATGTAATTTCATCAAGTTTCTAGCAAGTTGTGTTTGTTTTACTAAAACAAGTCCGAAACCCCTAGTAGGCCTAATTTAAGGAAGAACAATTCAAATTTGAGTTTTGTGTTCTAAAAAAATTGTGGGAGTAAATGGTGACTCCCCAACACCCCTAGGAATAGTTGCGACAAAAACCACTTCCACAAGAGAGGGAATGACAAGAAAGCTTGCTTCACAATGCAAGATTGATTAATGGTTGAATTGATTGATTAATTCAAATGTACATGAGATGCCTTGCTTATAAAGGAAAGGTTGAAATATAGCAATGAACATGATATTGACAAATGTTATAATCCTATGACATGAGACAACCAACAACCTAATCACCTAGGAAATGATGTGTCCTAGCTAGATAAGATAAGTT
This sequence comes from Sequoia sempervirens, assembly GCA_007258455.2. Lineage (NCBI taxonomy): Eukaryota > Viridiplantae > Streptophyta > Pinopsida > Cupressales > Cupressaceae > Sequoia > Sequoia sempervirens. The sequence goes on from VDFB02361134.1 coordinate 160,503, forward strand.
CTAGAAAAGCCAACTAAGACTTCTAGAAAGAATATTTTTTCTAAGTAAACTTAACATGTGAATATGCCCCCTAATTACTTAGTGAATGAATTAGCTAGGTACAAGACATATATTCATACCAACACCCCCCCTAAGTGCAACTTAGGGAGAATATTATTATGCAAACTACTATGGGTCTTGACTACTAGGCCATGTTAGGTAACCACTTACAATGCAAATGCAAACAATCTCTCACAACCAGAGAAAAGGAGAAAACCCAGTGGGACAAACTCCTCTCTAAAAGAGAGAAAATAAAATAGAGAAAAGAAAATGATGTATGGAGGACTCAATGATACCCCCCAAGGACTACATACATCATGTATGTACAATCAATTACCCCCACGTAAGAGGGAAAAAGAGAGATACGATGTCCCCCCCACAATGAATGATCACCTGCAAGTATGGTTAATGTCTGAAGACAAAACATAATCTAATGTCGACAAACAATGTTTCTTCCCTTGAGAAGAAGATACACCAAGTACAACTACAAGAATGCTTCCCATTCTGGATAGGAATTGGTAGGAAGAGGAATCCAAATGTATGAAGATTGTGTATTTAAAATCTGCTCATGTGTTGCCAAGTTATTGGATGATGAAGATGCCACAATCCAATCAGGTACATTCCCAATCACAACAAACTGTGACAAACCAGGAACAAGTGGAAACTAATCTTGAACAAAAACATGAAGTGACAATAGTTGATCCATGAATATCATCAAATAAGAGAGATAAAACTTCAAATGTGTCCTCCAAATCTAAAATGTGAGACTCCACAAACAAAAAAGCAATGTTTGTCAAATAGGAATCCCAAGTAGGAAGACTATTAGATACCTGTTGTAATGAATCAATGGTAGTAATCAATGAATCATCAACAGAAGATGAAGAATCATGAAACTTTGAAGCATTTGAAATCTCCTCCAAAGGATCATAAGCATGGGTTATCATCTATGAAGAATGTAGAAGCACATTGGAGTTGGAAAGAGGATATTCAAGAGATGGAGAAGAATCATGGTCTCTATACACCTCTCTCATGTGAGTCTAAAGAGCATGAGGACATTCGAAGTGAATAAGAGTATCCAAAATGTCATCATTTACATTTTCAAAAAAGATTGCTTCACAATGCAAGATTGATTAATGGTTGAATTGATTGATTGATTCAAATGTACATGAGATGCCTTGCTTATAAAGGCAAGGTTGAAATATAGTAATGAATATGATGTTGACAAATGTCATAATCCTATGATATGAGACAACCAACAACCTAATCACCTATGAAATGATGCATCCTAGTTAGATAAGATAAGTTCTAGAAAAGCCAACTAAGACTTCTAGAAATAATCTTTTTCCTAAGTAAACTTAATATGTGAATATGTCCCCTAATTACCTAGTGAATGAATTAGCTAGGTACAAGACATATATTCACACCAACAAAAACCCTACCCCAATTCTTAGTATATTGTATAAAACCTAAATGGGTATCTAAAACTATGTTTATATTTTTGGTATCAACTCTGATTTGAAAGTGATGACCAAACAATACAAATTTGTTGCTCCACTTCAAGCCTAATCAAGAGCAGAACTGTCAAGTTTTGAAACTTTCCTTCCAAAGTAACCATATTTTATTTCTTCATATGTTGAATAAAACCAGAAAGGGTATCCAAATTTGAGTTTTTATTTTAGAGATCAATTATGCCTAGGAAGTTGTGCCCATTTTAGTCAATCTGAATTACTACTAGGAGATTGAGGCCTAATGAATGAAAACCCATCATGTGAATTTTTAGAGATTGAAAGTTTTCTTGTTTGAGGAATGTTTGGAGTTTTCAACCCTTTATTTGCATTAAATTGGTAGCAAAGCTTGAAGATTTGGGAAAAATAAGTTTTTCTAGAGTTTATGTGTCGCCCTTTTGTAGGTTGAAGCAAGAAACTGGATGCCAAAAGACTAGGTCAGGGAAGAGAAAAGAATAACAAAGGTGAAAGAGAATTGTTTGAGAAATAAGAATGGAAATGTTGAGAAGAATAGTCCATGGAGATTTGTAGAGTAAGGAGACACCAAGCAAGAAACAAGGGAAATGAAAAGAGAAAAGTGAAATGAAGAAGAAAAATGAGAAGGAAGAACAAATGAATTTCCAATAAGAGATAATAGATTTGAGGCAAGCCTTAGAGAAAATGAAATAAATTCAAGAAGAAATGAAAAAAATAAATGGAACTTGAAATGTAGTAGCTCCTTGCAAGAGCAAAACAAGAAAGGGGTTGACATTTACCAATAAGGAAGAAGGTAAAGTGGTCTATCAAGAAGATCATTCAAAAGAGAAGAATACAAGAGACGACATCAAAACCCAAAATTGAAGAATCTTCGTCGATGAAGGAAGAGAAAAAACCATTTGAGAAAAAGGTTGAACAAGATCTCTAGAAGGTGAGTTGTAGCATAGTCTAAATATATTTGTCATATTATTTTTCAAGGGTTATCAACAATTGTAAGTGGATTTCAGTCCCTTCAAATTCAAGAAATCAAGCTATTTGAGTTTGTTGCTTCATATATACAATATAAAGCTACTATTTCAGTTGTTAAAACATTTTTGAAAGAAGGATTTAAATGTGCAAATGGAGGACATGTTATATTGACAAGTTCAAACATCTTTGTTGCAAGTTCAAACATCTTTGTCAAATGTTCAAGAAACCTATAGTTAAGATGAAACCAACATGGGACTGTTTCAAAGATAATACAAAGGAATTTAAAGACACTAGACAAGAGGTTTCAAGCATAATTCTCATTTTACATACCCTAACTCAAGAGGAGCTTGAGTTCTTTTCTTCCCTAGGAGTATGATGCATGAGCACCCTCAAGTTACATGTCTTCAATATAGGAAAAAGTGTCATTTTGTTTTGCTTTTGTGGTTTTCTCGTGTAATAAGGTCTTCTAAGACCATTTTATATGTGTTTGAGTCCATATTACGTCGCTAGGTGTGTTGGAGTGTTAAGTTGCACAAGTTGTCAATTTTACAAAATATTGTCAATGTTGTAAAAGTTACAAAAGATGGAATATGGAGAGTCATAAATTGTAAATGAAGGAATTTGAATGGTTGTAAGTTGAAATTTTGTTGAAAACCATTGAAAAATGATTGTAAATGTTTTTAAATACTTTTTAAGGTCGAAGACATGGTTGGAGAGTGTGGTGGTTGAAGTTTTGGAACTTGAAACAATAAAATACCTATGTTTCTGCATTTTTGAATGTTTTCTTACTGTTCTTTGATATGGTATGGATCTGTATGATCCAATACTGACTCAAAATCAATTTTTTTTGGTAAATTTGTGAATATAGTGTCTATTGATGTTGGTTTCATGTAACTTCATCAAGTTTCCAACAAGTTGTGTTCATTTTACTAAAACAAGCATGAAACCCTAGTAGGCCTAATTTGACGGAGAATAGTCCAAATTTGAGTCTTGTGTTCCAAAAAAATCCTAACCCAATTCTTAGTAAGTTATATAAATCCCAAATGGGTATCTAGAATTATGCTTATATTTTGTCTGGTTTGAAAGTTATGACAAAAAACATGAATTTGTTGCTCCATTTCAAGCCAAGTCAAGAGTAGAATAGTAAAATTTTGAACCTTTTCTTCCAAAGTAACCATATATAATTTATTCATATGTTGAATAAATCCATAAAGGGTATCCAAATATGGGTTTGTATTTTGGAGATTAGTTCTGTCTGGGAATTTGTGCCAATTTTAGTCAATCTGAAGTATTGCTAGGAGATTGAGTTCTAATGAATGAAAACCCATCATATGAATATTTAGATATTGAAAGTTTTTTTTTTTGAAGATTTTTTGGAGTTTTTCACCCCTTCTCTACATCATTAACTCAAAGGGAGATGTGTTATGAAAAGATTCATATATCTCAACTTTCCCAACACATGCTACAAGTATCCATATTCTAAGAATAAAATGAAGGATTAACATTTAATATGTTAACAACTCAACCCAACTCCCAACCCTTCATGAGATTATTTTCCTCAAAATATATTGATAACTATACTATAATAGGTAATTGAGGAAGAAAAATCATAACAATGAAGTTAAGGGTCTAGTTGTTGGTCAACCTAAGAAGTTGCATGTTTTAAATCCTATTAAAAAGGTGAAATGGATTATCACTTCATTGTATATTGGTACAATATCCTTCAAGGAGGTGACCAAGAGTCAATTTGAAAAAATTCCTTTGTCTGCAAGTGCTTTATCTTATCAAAATTCTAATTAGAAATTATTTCCTTAAAATTATCCTCAAATGAATGTTGGATTTGGTCACAGTCTAATTACAAGGTGGAGAAAGTTAAATATTTCCAAAAAAGTCTTGGTCCCACTATCCAACATTCCAACTAGGAAGCTATTGGAGTCACAAAAAAGTATCCCTGCTACTTTTCTTAGCTTGTTTGGGTGCTCCTTGTGAGTTAGTCTTGATCTTTCCTTGATTTAGTGTTGTAATGTGGGTGACACATTCACATTAAGTCTTGGGCCCTTGTGAACTAATGAATTCAAATGGTACCTTGCTATAGTGTTGTGAAGTGATGTAACATACTTTCACACTTTTTTAAAGTTTTATTAAAATTTAACTGAACCTAATGAACCTCCTTTTAATCAAAATAGACCTTAATCCTACCTTATCTATAGTGTTGTAAAGTGTTGTAACGCACTTTCACACTTTTCTAGGCTTTTCATTAATAATTGGGCTTCTTTATGCTCTAATTGGCCCTATTTTGCATCTAAAAGTCTCAATTATTGCATCTTTTTTAGGATAATCCTGACACCAATCATTAGCCAATTATAATTCACGTGTTTCAGGCTTGAGTGGCCTAGATTTAGTGATTTGGGACTCATTCACCACCTTGGCCGAATGGGTCCCACCTATATCTTTTGGTTCCAGACCCAATTTTAGACATAAATCTAAGTATTTTTAAAAATGGTCCCAAAAATTAAGCCTAGTGGGACTCATTTTCTACTTTGGGCGAATGAGTCCTGTGTGACCCAAAATTAAAATTAATTCAAAATTTTGGTGGGATTTTATTCTCTAGATATGATGTCGGCTTGTAGTGTTGTAATTTTGAGAATTATTGCATAATTGAGTATAAATACAAGATTCTTTCACTCATTTTACACCTAGCGAGTTGAATGAGAATCCTTGTAGCAAAATTGAGTTCACAAGAGCATTCAAGAGTCTTCAATGGAAAATTATCAATCATTTTAGAGCATTCTTCAAGCACCAATAATCATGTCAAAGAATCCATGCATCATGTTTGTTTTTGAGCTAACAATTGTGATGTAGGGTTCCATGATTCAAGCAAGCATTACATTACAGATCTATTAGCTTCAAGCAAGATTCAATATCCTTATCCATTGTAGCTATCTCAAGAATATTTGCAACATTCTATTTCAAGGGTTTCCAAGGTGATTTGCAACATCTCATTTTGTTCATTCATCATTCTACATTCTATTTCAAGGTTTAATTACAACCAAGGGGTTTGACCAAGGAAAACCCCTATACACTACCCAACAAAAATTTCCCCTCTCATTTGTGTGTGATTTGTAGGTCTAGGTTGAAATTTATTAGGGAGAAAGATTGGAGAATTTTTTTTAAGAGTTCAAAGTTGTCAAAGTTGTCATCAAGCCTTGGAGAATCTTGGAGAAGACCTATAGGTTGCAAATCAGAGATTTGGATCCAGAAATCAATGAGGAAGGACTACGAAGACAAAGAAGGGAAGGATAAAACTTTAAAGCTCCAAAAAATCCTACCTGGACTAATTCACCACTTCTGGCGAATGGGTCCTAGTTTCAGTCAATTTTTAGATTCTTGCAGATTTAGATACCCATTTGACAAATTCCTATTCTCGCACAAAAACCCAATTTTTGGACTGATTCACCCATCTTGGAAAATGAGTCCTAGTCAACATTAAAGTTATATTTTCAAGTTTTCCAAACCTCCATTTAGCCATTTCTATATTTACAAGTGCACATCTTCCTTTCTGCAGTTTTTGTTGTTTCATTCACTTTTCTAAGTCATTTAGTGTTGCATCTTGCATTTCATTATAATTTTCAAGTATAAACTTGGTGGTGAACCCCTTATTAGTCTACTTTCAACTCCTAAGATCATCCCTTAGATATATCTCTTTCTCCTTTGCATAGAGATCCATAGGGTTATCCTTGAATGGAATAGCTATGAAAGTGGGTGTAATAGCACATAATAATAAACCATTATCCCCACACCACAATTTTAGAGGTTCTATTTTGGGGAACCTACATTTATAACATCATAATTCTGATTTAGAGTGCATTGCCATCCCAGATTTAGCTTGCATTGACATTGCATTAGGATTTGCATTGGTTAATTTTCATTATATGGTTTTTAACTTTGCATTAGTGAAATCTCATATAGCTTGCAATTTTGCATCTCATTTCTTTAAAATTCATACAAAATCTGCATTTGTACTTCACATACAAATTAAAAAAACATAAAAACCAATTGAAAATTCCTAAAAATTTTGGAAAAAAATGTCATTGGGACTCATTGACCACCCTTGATCGAATTAGTCCCTTTGCATATTCTGCATTACATTTTCTGGCATTTAAAATACTTTTTCTAAACTTCTATTTTCTATTGTTACCTTTTTGTTTCATCCAATTCATTGCATTTAGTTTAAATTACTTCATCTTATGCATTCCTTAAATTCAAAATTGCATCTAGAACATTTCATATCACATTGTTGCGTAGTTTACAATATGAAATTTGAATCATGGATATGTGCTTTAGTAAGCTTTATATGTCCTTAAAGTCCTTAGTGGTTGTGTCAAGCTATGCTTTTGGAACTTCCCTAACGAAATCAAACTCACTCATGCTCACTCAACTCCTAATGCATGTCCTTCTTGTGATGTTGACATCATTGGAGAAGATGTTGACAACATGAATAAGTTCCTAAATGATTATCTTAACAAACTTGAAGCTAATGCATCCTTTTACCCATCATTGAAACAACCAACATCCCCTATAATACCACCTCTTGAGATGTTTGGTTAATTAAATCTTGAAACTGAAACAAAAGTTGAACTTAGTTCCTCTAAACAAACAAAAAATCAACTATTTTATAATAAGAAAGTAACATACACTCCCATCAATGCTCCTAAAAAGTATCTAAGGCTTCATAGTGATGGTATGATAATCTTAGATTCTTCTCTTGTTATGAATTTCCTTCTTCCTAAAGAACAACCAATGATTTATAATAATGACAAGGATAAGAGGATCGTCTGAAGTCCTCCTCCTAAACCTTCAACTAGAGAATTTGGTGAATCTAGAAAATGAAAAATAACTTACAAATTATAAAAGCTGCAACCCTATTGTCCACCACTCGAAAGTGAAAGAAAATTACAAATACTCCTAAACCAAGGACTTATACTATTGCCACCCATGAAAGGAAAGATAAGACTATATCCCAAAGATACCAAATTCCCACATTTTTGATACCATAGAACTCTTGGACATCATACTGATGAATGTCATGCATTGAAATCAGTCTTTAGTAAGTTTCACTTTGAAAATAATAATTTTTATCCAGTGATTGTATAACATACCCCTTCCCCCCCTTGTCATGCAATAGTTGTAGAAAATTTTATTCTCACTATTACATGACCTTTCCCATCACTGACCTTGGATCATTCTTGTCTTGCACTTAGTGGAGGCAAGAGGTAGATAGCCTTGTCCTAGTAATGATTTTGTTGTTGTCCCTTAGGTTCGTTGTTTATCTTTCACTTATACAAACTGAGATTGGGAGACAAATGACCTACTTTGGGTCAACTTGCATGTGCCTTACTAGTGTTTTATTTCTTTTTATGATTACATGTGCATGATGTGATCCCTCGTGACATTCTATTTGACGTATCTCTCTCTTTATTGCATTCCTCTATTTGTACCTTAATTCCTTTATGTCATAAATCTTTTATCTTTTTTATTTGTCTTGTTTTTTCCTTTTGGGGATGATGCAAGGCATCAATACATTCATGTCTCTTCCATGTTGACCCAAAATATTTTTCATTGCTTTTATTTACATTTTTCATTTGTATTGCATTTTCCTTTTGGGGATGACCTGAGGTGTCGAGACATTCATGTCTCTTCCATGTTGACCCAAAATATTTTTCTTTGCTTTTGTTTACCTTTTTCATTTATCTCATGTTTTCTTTTTGGGAATGATGTAAGTCGTTGAGACACTCATGTTTGGATTTTCATTTTTTGGGGCAACCCCTCTATCTTCTTCTTGCATGACATAACTTGGAAACATATGACTTGGCATAGGGATTTCCAAGTTGGCTCTCCTATCTTCTTTATTAGCATTTATCATTTTCTAGTTTAAATTAATTTCTCACAACATGGTGTTTAGCAATTTCTTTAAAGTGGGGGCATATATTGGCATTATTCTTTTGCATTATTATTTTCATGGTTCATGGCGTAGTCTTCTTACTTCATACGATGCATTTTTTGCTTTTTGGTGACATTGGGTGTGGTGTACCTAAAGTGCATGATCTCTCTTAGCATATTACATTCCTCTTAGCGACTTGATGAGACACACTGCACCCCCTAAGATGCAACTCTTCTATTCTTTGATTGGTCCTCTCTTGGTGATGTTAGATACAATATCCCCTAAGTTAAAGACCTCACATGAACTAAACAAGGCTCATTTTAATGTTCCTTATTGTTGCATTTATATGTCCACCTTGCATAACATAACTTGCATGCCTATGGATCCATCCTATTTGTTCATGAGATCCAAGCATACAAAGTTTTATTGCCCCATGAAGCTCAAAAATAATTTTTGTGTGGCACCTTATTAAATTTATTAGGAGGTATAACCTTGGTATTATTTGAGCAGGAAGCCTAAGCAAGGCATGATTTTCCCCATAGCCACTCATGTGTGTGTGTGAGTACATACCGGCCATGAGTGTATGTATGTCACAATTTTGGAATTCTCACCCAACTTGGACAACCAAGAGTTTTGTTGCCACAGAGTGAGTATGCTTTCTTTTGGACAAAAAATATAGATCTGATCCACATCATGATGGAAAAAAATTCAAAGCTTGATATGACTCTCTTTTATTTTATTTTTACCTTTTCTCTCTTTCATCTTTGACAATGCATGCTTATGCTTTGTTGTTTCTCTTTATATTATTCTCATGTGTGTTATTTTGTGCCTATGTTGGTTCACTATGGGATTTTGATCATGGGGGCTTGATCACCCCTCTTGATCATTGTCATCTCATATTAATAGCATTGGTACACTTGGACCCCTCTTGATGCATGTTTGTCTACTTTAGTGTGAGTTTGAAGCAGGTTCATCCTCTCACTAAAGTGGGGGCTAAATGGAGTCACAAAAAAATTATCCCTACTACTTTTCTTGGCTTGTTTGGGCCCTCCTTGTGAGTTAGGCTTAATGTTGCCTTGATTTAGTGTTGTAATGTGGTTGACACATTCACATTAAGTCTTGGGTCCTTGTGAACTAATGAATTCAAATGCTACCTTGCTAAAGTGTTGTGAAGTGTTGTAACACATTTTCACACTTTTCTAAGGTTTTATTAATTAACTAAACCTACCGAACCCCCTTTTAATAAAAATAAACCTTAATATTTCCTTATTTGGAGTGTTGTAAAGTGTTTTAACACACTTTCACACTTTTCTAGGCTTGCCATTAATAATTCAGTTTCTTTATGCTTTAATTGGCCCTATTTTGCATCCACAAGCCTCATTTATTGCATCTTTTCAAGGATAATCCTAACACTAATCATTACCCAATCATAATTCAAGTGTTTTAGGCTTGAGTGGCTTAGATTTAGTGATCTGTGACTCATTTGCCACCTTGGGAGAATGGGTCCCACCTACATCTTTGGGTCTCAAACCTGGTTTCACACATTTCTAACCATTTTTAAAAGTGGTCCCAAAAATTAAGCCTGGTGGGACTCATTCGCCACCTTGGGAAAATGAGTTCCGTGTGGCACAAAATCAAGATTAATTCAATTTTTTGGTAGGATTTTATTCTCCTGGATCTGATGGCGGCTTGTACTAATTTTGTTAATTCTTGCATAATTGAGTATAAATACAAGGTTCTTTCAAGTTCATTTTACACCTAGCAAGTTGAATGAGCATCCTTATAGAAAAATTGAGTTCACAAGATAATTTCATAATTCACAAGATCATTCAAGAGTCTTCAAGGGTAGATTGTCAAACATTTTAGAGCATTCTTCAAGCATCAATCATCATGTCAAAGACTCCATGCAACATGTTTTTTTTGGAGCTAACAATTGTGATGTAGGGTTTCATGATTCAAGCATGCATTACATTCAAGATCAATCACCTTCAAGCAAGAGTCAAGATCCACATCCATTGGAGCTATCTCAACCATATTTGCAGTATTCTATTTCAATTTTTTGGTGAGTTGCAACATCACATTTTTTTCATTCATCTTTCTCCATTTTATTTCATTCTATTTTAAGGTTTAATTACCAACAAGGCGTTTGACCAAGGAAAACCCCTTTACACTAACCCATTTTTTTTTCCTTCTCCTTTGTGTGTGATTTGTAGGTCTAGGTTGCAGATTTCCTAGGGAGCAAGATTGGAGAAAAGTTGTCAAGAGTTCAAAGTTGTCAAAGTTGTCATCAAGCCTTCAAGAATCTTGGAGAAGACCTATAGATTGCAAATAAGAGATTCAGATCCAAAAATAATCAAGAAGGATTGAGAAGACAAAGAAGAGAAAGATTAAACTTTGAAGGTCTGAAAAATCCTACCTAGATTGATTCGCCACTTCTAGTGAATGAGTTCCAATTTTAGTCAATTTTCAAATTCTTGCAGATTCAGATACCCATTTGGCAGATATTTGTTCACACACAAAAACCCAATTTTTACCTGATTTTCCCATCTTGGTGAATGAGTCCCAATCAAAATTAAATTCATATTTTCCAGTGTTCCAAACTTCCATCCAACCATTTCTATATTTCTAGGTGCACATCTTCCTTTCTACAATTTTCTGTGTTGTTTCATTCACTTTTCTAAGTCATTTAGTGTTACTTTGCATTCAATTAGGGTTTAGTCTTGCATATTGCATTTCATTATATTTTCCAAGTCTAAAATTGGGGGTGAACCCCTTATTAGTCTACTTTCAACCCCTATGATAATCCCTTAGATATGTCTTTTTCTCCTTTGCATTGAGATCTCTAGGGTTATCCTTGAATGGAATAGCTTTGAAAGTGGGTGTGACAACACATAATAATAAACCAATGTCCCCACACTCCATTTTAAGAGGTTCCAACTATAAGTTATCTAAATGACTTATAGGGGATTTTTTTTGGAGATCATCTATGAATCTCTTGATGAGATTGATTTGAAAAAATATACCACTATACTCCCATTTTTCATATATTTAATTTTATAGAATGTTTTGGATTTGATAGACCTCAAAAGAAATTATATCATTTGAGATAATCAAAAAATATTTTCCATCCTTGACACTCTATATTTGCAATAATTAAATAATTTGTAGGTGTTTGTTTCTATAATATATCATGTTGAATATGGCCTACTAGCTATTTTTCATATTGATCATGAGCCAAGTTGTATAAAATGTGTTATTTTTATTTCCCCTAATGGTAGTAGAATTGAGTTGACCAAGGTTGTGACCCCACTTTTCATGCTTTATGTTTCCTCTTTAATATTAATAACTACTCTTCTAGGGTTATCGATAGTTATGCTTCTAATGAATTTGGGGTAAGTGCATATAAATGGGGGAACAAATGGTCCCAAAAGTGGATTTTTTTTTTAAATGAGTAAAAAATGATCTTGGTTGAGCAATTGAAGATAACCACATCTAAAATTTGAATATTTGATAAGAAAAATGTTTGTAGTACATAAAATCTAGTTTCTAAACTACTATATTTTCTTATAAAAATGGTGGAGATTAAGAGTTTCAAATAAGGAGAGAACACATAGTGCTCTTATTTTTTTCAAAAAATATGACATATTTTTCGTTGTCCTCCCCCTAAAATATTGACTTTTAAAAAGTATTTCACAAATTATTTTAGTTAACAATTAGCTAGCATGATTTATTTTATGTTTGATTTTTTTACTAATTTTTTTGGGGTAAGTGCTACCAAAGGGGGTAGCTCCCTATATTGATGGAAAATGGGAACATTAAATAGAGAAGTTGGGGAAAAATAGTCAATGATAAAGATATCCAATTCCCTCAACAATATCCAAAATCCTAGCTGCCAAATTTTGATCTATAAGATTTAGGTTTTCTTCCAAAAACTTTAAGAAATCTTCCACATTGTACAAGCGCTCCACACCTTTTTTGTATATTTTCTAGGCATTTTGGAGCTTGACCTTTTTATTTTACTCATTGAGGTTTAGGATACCCAAAGCCAAATCATTCTTTGAATCATCATCCACGTTGTTGATGGTATTCATTACTGCATTCATGAGTTCTTTCCAGATGAATCTCCTTGTAGCCCTAACACCCCACAGTCGAGCACCTATAATTTGAACATAGTTAGTGAAAAAGCGCACCAGTCCATCATGTGTGTGCCCACCAGACTAGAATTTTATCCCCACAACCTTCTTCACCACATCTTTCTCCTTCACTGACGCCTTTTGAAAGAGAGGAAATTTGGTCTTTGCTTGTCTCAACAATTAGATTTGCTCGATCTTCCTTCCCACGCTTGAAAAGTATGCTAAAGTGCAAAGCCATATTGTTCTGAGAAGAACTAGATAGCAAGAGGATATTTAATAGACTAGTCAAGCTTCTAGTTGCTTTGGTGATCCACCATAAAAGGATTAAGAAATCTACGTAAATGTTCATACCACCATAGCAATGGTGGAGATGCATCCACCACAACATCTAGTACCAAACAACACCCAAAGGATTAGAGTTAGATAGAAAAGCCCACCGTCAAAAGGTAACTAGTCTCATTGTAGGATGAAGATGTGATTACCTATAGCCAATAGACACACTCAATGCTCGATAAATATTCGACTTCCCAGGTTGGTACCATTTTTCCTTTTGAACATAGTCTTGTAAACCACTTGGGATTGAGTTGGTAGAAAATACCATCACCAGGCAATCAAAAGAGGTGCCAAGATTAGCTAGATAGTCTATTGCTGAGTTAGCCATGTGGTACATGTGTGCTAGTGTATAGGATTCAAATTTTCCAAGCATCACCCAATCCTTTGTATCCAACTTTTGAGTTTCCAATTCTACACTGATTTCTTGCAAACCACATTGATACTTAGTAGGGGATCTCCTTCAATATCAATTACCTTAATACCCTTCTTGAGGCACAATTTTAGTCCTTACACAAGAGCTTCCAGTTCAACCTCATTATTTCTAACAATTCCCATTTTGAGAGCTTTAGCCTAGCCCAAAGGTACTCATTGTGATAGTCTCTGATGATACAACTAGCACAAGAAATGCCCAAATTCCCTTTAGAAGCATAATCAAAATTAAGCTTATATCTTCCTTTAGATAGAGTAACCCACCTAACATCAACTCTAGACTTAGTAGGCTTTGTTAGATCCAAGTAGGGGGGTTTGAGGGCCGACCACACTTTCTGAATTGACTCATCCTAGCTAGTAAAGCATGTTCCCTTTGATCTTAGTTTATTGGAGTTAACCACTTCATAGATCTCGACTTCAGTTTTACTAATAATATCTTCCACAGGGAGGCCGCTATCACAAACTATTCTATGATTCATCTCCTTCCATAATTGCCATACCACCATTGAAAGAGGTGCCAGCCAAATATTTTCCAAAACATTACACTTCTTCACCATCACCCAACTATTGATAAAATTAAACAAGTCATTTTTTCTTGGCTAGGAACACCCAAGGGAATTGAGGAGCCAATCCCAACACCAAGATGCATACTCACACTTTAGTAACAAGTGGTTCACCAATTTCTCATCCTTACAACATAGTGGGCATATTCTTGGACCATGAATACTTATCAAAGCCAATATATTACCCATCAGGATCCTCTTGTGAAGCACTATCTGAAGGAAAGCTCTAGCCTTAGGAAAGATACTATATTTCCAACATAGTTTTGATGGATAATAGGAGTTAGATCATATTTCCCTTTGAATGTCATATCTTAGTTTAACTGAGTACTCCCCAAACTTTGAATCATGCAAAAATATCTTATCGTCCACATCCGTGAGCATGATTTTCCACTTACCAAAAATGTCTTTTAGCATGGATTTATCCTCAAATAGGATATCGAGTGAGTCTCAACAAAGCCATTCATGCATTGGGATTGAGTTATCTCCAGTCGGGAAAACATAATCCGCTACCATCCTACCAATGTTGTGTATTATTTTTTCTAGCCATTCCCTATCACTGAAGATATTTGATAGGGCACTATGCCCATTCTAGGAATTGTACCAAAAGTTATCTTTATGACTATTCTTAATTTTCTAAGATAGATGATCAATGATGATTTCCCTACATCCCCATATGAATTTCAAAGTTGTAGAGCCACCACTCATATTGGCCATTGCTAGAATGTGGTTGTGATCATCATTGTCCAGGTATTTCCTGTGAATGATCTTGCACCATTTTCTATCAAGATTTCAATAGATATTCCAACAAAGTTTAGCCCAAAGAGCCTGGTTCCGAGGCTCCATCCTGCATAATCTGACACCCCCATTAGCTTTATCTTGACACATTGTGTTCCAATTGATTAGCGGGATCATCTTCTCCTCTATTGTACCCTCCCATAGAAAATTCTTCATAAAGCCTTCAATATCATTTATTACTTTTTTAGACATCCTGAGACATGACATGACATAAACCGAAACCACAACAAGAACTGATTTAATTATGAGTATGCATCTAGCTAGTGAGAGCCATTTTCTCTTCCAAGCCTCCTCCTTGAGCCTGCGCTTTGAAATCATCTCTTTTTAGTGATTAGTTCTATAGAATCCTTAGAAGAGAGAGGCACCAAGGTGCTTGAATGGGAGTGTGGAAACCAAAAACCAATTTTTTTTTGCAATCCTCTTCCTAGTGGTACACTTGGTCTTGAATAAATAAATCTCTGATTTGTCCTTGTTGAGGATTTGGCCAAAAACCTCACTATACTCATCTAGAGCCCCTTTTATGAATTTAACTTTGCTTACTATAGCTTCACCAAACAACATTGTGTCATTGACAAAATGGGAGTGTGTGACCAAATCCAACCCTTTAGTAACTTCAACACCCTTGCATTGACCAATAGATCTTAAACATGTGAAATGACATCCCATTTCCTTTGCCATGATTACAAATAGGAATGGGGAGAGGGGGTCTCCCTATTAGAGTCCATTAGTTGCACCAAAAATACCACATAAGGAGTTGTTGACAAGAATTGAATATAGGGGAGTTGAGATATAAGTGTTGATCAACTCCAACCAAGGTGTTGAGAAACCAAATCTATCCATGCCAACAAAATGGATGTCCCATCGAACCTGATCGTAGGCCTTGCTTACATCTAATTTCATTATAATTCTTTTCAATCGATCAAATGCAATTGTGTGGATTGTTTTAGAAGAAGTGATTATACTATCGATGATTTCTCTACTTGGGGTGAAATCCGTTTTGTTCATTTGAAATGACCAACCCAATGACCAATTTTAATCTATTAGCCAAGGCCTTAACCAAAATCTTATAAATCGTGTTATAGAGTGTAATTAGGCAAAAATATGCAAAGTAGAAGCAATCATTTTTATTTGGGATTAGGGTGACTTTTGTATTATTGAGGTCTCTAACAAACTTTTTCTTTTTCCAAAAATCTTCTAGAAGATAAAAAGATGTCCTGGACTATGAAATGCTAGCAGTTTTGATAGAACTTGGTTGTGAACCCATTTGACCCAAATGAATTATCTAGATGGATCCCAAACATGGCCTTTCAAACTTCCTCAAGTGAGAACAAATCATATAACATCCTATTTTCCACCCCACCAAGGAATGTGGGAATACAAGATAGAAATGAGTCATAATTTTCCACCTCTAAATCTTTTATCCCAACAAAAAAATCTTCAAAAAAAATCATCACCTCTCTTTTGATGCCTCCTCTATCACATATCTCAAAACCATCAGGACCTTTTATGCTGTCAATGTGGTTTCTTCCCCTTTGCACCTTTGTAGAGTTGTGAAAAAACTTCGTGTTGAAATCTCTATCATTGAGTCATGTCTCTCGGGCTTTATCTCTCCAAAAAATTTCCTCTCTAGTGAGCATTTGTACATTACTAATTTTAATTCTTTTTCCCTTTAGAACTCAAATAAAGACATACCAAATCTGATGACCTATTCATTCAAAGTCTCTAGCTCTAATTCAACCTATTCTTTATCATTGAAAATACTCCCAATTTTTTTTTAAATTCTAGATTCTCAATTTATTCTTTATGTTTTCCATTCTCCTTTCAAATAAAAAACTAGCAGTCCCATTGGAGGGCTTAACCTCAAAGAACCAACATTCCAAATTCTTGAGTAAGTTATGTTCCCTCCACCTCATAGATTCAAATTTAAAGTAACTTTTAATTGGTTTTTCACTTAGGAAAATATTTAGAATCACCAAAAAGTGATAAAAAATCACAATTGGGAGTATGCTCAACTCACAATAGTACCCATCACCCTACCACTCTTCAGCCATGAAAAAACTATCCAATCATTCCATGATGTTCATGAACCCCACCCTTCGGTTTTTCTAGTTAAAGGATCCATTCTTAGGGATGAAATAGATAACTACCATTATTCTGATGAACTCTATGAAATCCCACATAACCCTTGTTTCTTTGGTTTTCCCTGTTGGAAAAAAGCAACACTGAGAGGGGGGGTGAATCAGTGTTGAGGAAAAATTCAACTTTATTATTCAGTGATTTAACTAACTTAATTATTCAATAGAAGAAACATGCATTAGTAGAAAGAAAACAATGATCTCAACACCATAACACAAAAGTTTTAATGTGGAAACCTTGTTAGGGGGAAAACCATTGTGGATAGCCAATCCACAATATAATATGAATATACCCAAAATAAGAAGTACAAAATGGGAATGCACTTGCATTTAGGCTCATTGCCTAGAGCTCATTTCCCTACAATGATTTGAAATAAATCCAAAAGAGTGAACTAATGAAATAAAATCCACAATGCCTGATTACGGTTCCAATTAAGCTCTGATGACAATTTGCTATCCTTCAGACATATTCAACAATTCTACTCTGCTCTACACAACTCACATTGTAGAAATATTATTGCACAAGTGAAACTTGGCATAATCACCTAATCGCTCTTCCTTATGATTGAAATACACCACCAAAAAACACTTTCACATCCAAAAAATGATATATCAAATCTCTTATATATCCACAAATAGGAATATAATCGCTATTGGTCAGCCTTAATAAAACTTGAAAATATTATTAACTATCGGCCCAAAATTACAATAGGATTTACAACATGGATCTAACACTATTGGCTAGATTGTAGCTAAGACCCATAATTAAATGTTTGAACATTTTTTTTTTTGAATAATTCCACTTTACACATTTACAATGTGTCATATTCACTGAGTCGGTTACAATAAACAAATAGACGTAAAATATTCTACCGGACTTTCAAGCTTGTATTGCCACTAATGCAACACCACAAAATTCAACAATAGGATAATATATGTGCTAACCAAGAAATCTCAAGGGTCCACAACACAAAATGATGATCCGGTGGAGTAGACAGATTGAATGACTGACCAGATACCATGTTCTTTAGATATTATGTTGGTAACACACAATAATGCACTTTATTTGCCGGTATAACTAGTTAGAGATCTGTAAACCATGAAGATGACTTCAGTTTCCATTAATGACAACATTGGAATCCATATGCCAACAATCTCCCCCTTTGGAATTGATGACAACACTTAGAAATCGAAATTGATAAGCACACTGCCAAAATTCAGAATACTGCTCCCCCTAAGAATGTTAAGGCATTTTTCGTTGCACTCTCTCCCCCTTTGACATCAATGAAAAAATTAGGGAAACCAAAATTGCAAAAATTGTTCAGACTTACAAAAATTTGAAGATGTCTGCAAAGAGATTCTTCAGCTCACTTAAGTTCGAGTCCCAAATACTTTTCAAACTCTCCAAAATAGTTATATGACCACAAAGCATATATGACAAGGTTTTTGCTGCTTTGAGACTTACTAGATCAGGAGCGATCGTAGCATCTTTCGATTCTCTCAAGGAATTTACCATCATCTCAATCTTTGGACTTATCAATCCCTTGAGTTCACATATTCTTCCAATGATTCTTTCATTTTTAAATTTTAGACTCTTTATTTGGTTTAGCAGAGATATTACTTGATTTTCTTGATTACAAATACTTCCAGCTAAGGGGTCAAAGGTGTTGGAAATATTCACCAGCTGTTGTTCAATGTCCTTCATCTTATTTTCATTTGCTTCAGTAAAATTTGACAATACCAAGCAAGAATTGTATATATTTCCTCCTTTAGACATAGCACCTTGAATATTACTTATGCAAGTACTCAACAAAGCTTTGTCTTTGGCAATCAATTCTTTCAGACTACCAACTCTCTTCTCCTAGAACTCCTTTCTCACTTTAACCAAAGTTGATTTTCAAAGGATTCAAAATGAAAATCTACAGAAATTATTAGCTTCTTTAACTCACCGAAGGAGGAACTTGATGGGTCCAAACCATAAGTAGGCATTATTTTTTGTAAGATTCCAGATGCAAGCTTTAATAGTTCACTATCCTCTAAGTGAGATTTCAATATCCATTCACTGGCTTTGGCTTGAGAAATTTTAGTGACCTTCATCATCTGAATTGGAGATAGAGTAGATAGGTTAATTGAGATTTCATCCAACTCAGGATCTAACTCTTCCTATTGCTCCAATTAAGATTCCTTCACTTCCTCTATTATGATTTCTTACTCCTTTTTCTTTTCAACCTTGAATTCTGCTTCAGGATTGACTTTAGGCATTTCAACTTGTACAGAATGCACCTCCTTCCCATTAGTTATCATTTCAATAGGGGTCTTAGTTACAATAGGTGTCTCTACATCTTTCTCACTAGGAGAAGTTAGAATATCCTCAAACTCCGGAGGATCAGTCACATTCATGTTTCCCTCATTCACATTCTCTTCTGCTAAATCATTTACTTCCATATTCACTTCTTCATTTCTTTGAACATCTACTTCCCTCAATGTTAATCTTTTCCTTTGACAAAAGATATTCCAAAATTTTCTTAGTCTCACTGACAATGACATCAGTTTCACCAAACATGAGCTTATTTATTCTTGTTTTTCTCCTAAATTCATTTTTAGCCTTTTTAGGGAATAAATCCATTTCTTCAATTGTCATTTCCGAGCAAAAATCTACTAGGAACCTCTTCCTCATAGTTTCTTCTTCTGATAAGGCGCTTGACCTCCTAGATTCCAAAGCATTATATAGACTTGTTGGCAAACCATACATGATTTCTACAAGAACTTTACTGAAAAAATTCATATGCTTTATTGTGGTTTCTTCAAGAATTTTCTTACCGGATTCATCAAAAGACTCATACCAATCACATAGTGGCTTGATATTTCCATCTTTCACTATTGCATTCTCAATTTCCTCAATATACATAATAAGTTTTTCATCTTTGGCCTTTTTCTTTTCTTCTTCTCCTTTCCCAAAAGATTTTCTCTTATTTAGTTTGACAACATGAGTACTAGTAGCCTTTATCTCCCTTACTAATTTTGAATCCATTTCTTCCTCTTCATTTGCAGAAACAACTTTGTAAGCTCTTGTGATTTTATTCTTCTATCTTTTTCTTGAAGCCTCAACTTGATTTGACTGAGTTGCAGAGGAGCTTCTAGTGTGAGCAGGAGATGTTCCCAAACTGGTTGATTATGCCTTTTCTTTCTCTTTAGCTGCTTCAACTTCTTCTCTTTGTCTCCTCACTTCTCTTCCCAAACATATTTGCAAGGGATTCTATCTCTTTTCTTACCCTTATTGATATCATAGGATTTTTCAATTCTGAGTGAGCTTGTAAACCTTTCTCTACATAAGTACTGAACCTTTCTTCACCCTAATCTAGTGGAAAATTTAGTAGATGTTCTGCATACATCTTCAGAATGTTCTCATCTACTTCATAGCCCATAGGCATGATCCAAACTATTTTAGGATCAAAAACTTGCATATGGCACTGGTCAATGTCTACCATGAAGCAAATAGAGTCTTTGTATTGCTCCACAACTGTTGTAGGAATTATTTCTCTAACATGCATCAAATTATGAAAAGTTTTGAAGTATCTCCAAAGGTTGTATTGTGGGTCTGTCGATCACCCAATCCACATAGCATATTCCATATCTAAACAACTATCGACATATCATTACACCATTGAACTTTACCAGCTCTTGGTACTTCACTCAAGAAGTAGGAAAACAAACATATCAACAGGTTACCATACTTGAATGTATTCTTCTTATCCTTCTTGATTTTTCCCAAATTCTCCATTAACTAACCCCTAAGTAGTTCACATAAGTCATAGTCTACATTGTACTTGACCATTTCATATGCTGCATAAATAGTTGTGTTAGATACAAAGTTCTCCTGGCTTGAGTGATAAATATTATAGCCACTGATCATTGAAGAAAATTTTACATCCACTGTCGCAATATAATCTATCATCATTTCCCTCTTGTCCCATTTTGAGCCCGTCGCTTCAGTAACCTTATCATTCTTTACAAACTTCAAAACTAGAAGCTTTCTGGTGGATTTTAGTTTTGTAACTGCACATATAGCTTCTTTGGTGATTTTGAGTGGCACATCCAACCACATGAATTCATCATGGACATGGATCAAAAAATATCAAACCCATTCATCTTCCTCAAATACAGGGAATTTCGCAAATTGAACAAATTTCTTATCTTCTAGGGTTTTGAATTTTGGTTTCATAGTAAGATCTTCTTAGGTTATATGATGAGTGTACAAATTCAAAAAATGTTAGGTTCCCAAATCTTCAATGTTTGCGTGCACATAAACCCTAATTCCTCAATATGTAGGACTCCGTATGACACTGATGGAAATGCACCTAAGGGTTTTGTATCTATAGAATTATATAGATGCCATTTGAATTTTGGATGCAACCTATCCTTAACTTCGACTATCAGAGGAGTAGACATGATTGCAATCACACAAATTTATATGTTTTCAATAAATACCTTCCGAAGATGAAGATGAAATTTGATCACAAATCCTCCTTTATGCTTGAATCTCTCCACAAATTTGTAATAATCACTTTAGAACTCTCGAAAATGCTTTTCTTCAAATGCAATATGACAAATGAGGGTTGAAGATTTTATTTTTATTGTCCACATACTTAACCCTTTTATTTTTCAATAAATTCTCTTTTCCTTGACTCATCTAGTTTTCTTCCTTTTAGGCACCGAGCAAGATGACTCTTATGTGGATTGCCAATATGCCTCACTAATGCTTCTAACTAGTTGAACAGTTTCTGAAAAGTGTCAACTCTCCTACTGGATATATCCGGATTCCAATATTATTTTCCTACAAGAGGGGTTGGTTTAAGAATTTTTCTTGATAGCTCCCCCTATGCCAGAGACCGAAGATTAATTCCTTGAGGAATTACCAGAAGTTGCTTTTGGTGCAGGTCTGTTTTCTTCTACAGAGGGATTCTTCTTCACCCATTTCTTCTGCATCTACTTTTTGATCACATCAGTAGTAACTTTTCCCTTCCCTTTAACATCTTGTTGCATGTTCTATTTTACCATACCTCTTCCATTCTAATAGAATCTAGCGACGTGTGTTGCAATTGTAGCACACAAAATTTCTCTATCTAGACTAATTGTTCCACTGACTTTGTCTTGATCTGCATTGGTTAACAATATGTCCAAATCTATTGCATGCATAACATCTAACATCTCTATGAAATTTTTTCATCACAATTCTACATTCACTTGACTTATGACCATACTTATAGCAATTAAAACACAGACCTGAAAATGATGGTCTACTTGATTTTACCCTACTTCTACACTAAGAAGCCATATGACCAAATTTGTTGCAAACATAACAATAGCCATTAAATCTTTTGATAATTTTGTTGTATTATCGGATCTCTTCTGGTTCCTTTCATCTAAATTCCTTGTTTGAATATTTCTTGTCTAAAATTTCTCTGTCCAGATCCAAAAATTTATCCTTCTTCATATCCAAGACCTCATTTGTTACCATCAGTCCTTTGTCCTTCGATCAGTTCATCAAATTTGGTTGAGATTGCTCTGAATTTCTCCTTATACTCATTTTTGGTAGCAAGTTCATCTCTAAGGTCATCAAGCTTCTTTTCAAGCATTTCTGCATTGTTCTTAGATTGCTCCAATTCATTTTCTAGTTGGCTGCATTATTCAAAAATTTCTTTCAAGGATTATGCAAGATTTTCTTCATTCTTCTTTCTATCCTCAAGGTCCTTGGTCATTCTCATCATGGTGGATTCCATCTCTCGCTTTAAGGAAACATTTTTCTTGGAATTTTTTTCACATTCTTCTATTTTCTCCTTCAGAGCTAGACTAAGTAGTTCATCATCCATACCTTTGTTATTTTGTTTGAGCTGACCACATAGTTCCTTTCTTTTCTCTCTTTATTGATTCATCTTGTCTTTTAGTGACTGGATGAAATTTTTTGCATTCTCAATATTTTCTTGCAATTCCTGGTTCTCAAATTTTATCTGGTCAAGATAATCTAGGGCCACCATTAGTTGCTATTGAAGACTGCTTGTATCCATTGAAGAACACCTTCCAAGATCTCCCCAAGCTATAAGACTTCTTTCGAAGAACTATCTCTGATACCAATTTTTAGAAACAAGTAACATTGAGAGGGGGGGTGAATTAGTGTTGAGCAAAAATTCAACTTTATTATTATGTGATTTAACTAACTTAATTATTCAATAGAAGAAACATGAATTAGTAGAGAGAAAAAAAATCTCAAAACCATAACACTAGAATTTTTACATGGAAACCCTATTAGGGGAAAAACCATGGTGGATGGCCAATCCACAATATAATATGAGTAAACCAAAAATAAGAAGTAAAAAATGGGAATGCACTTACATTCAGGTTCACTGCCTAGAGCTCACTACTCAAAATGGATGGGCTCACTACCCTACAATGATTTGAAATAAATCCAATAGAGTGAAGTGATGAAATAGCATCCAAAATGCTTGATTACAGTTCCAATTAAGCTCTGATGACAATCTGCTATCCTTTAGATAGATTCAACAATTCTGCTCTACTATGCACAACTCACATTGTAAAAATATTAATGCACAAGTGAAATTGTGCATAATCACCTAATCACTCTTCCTCACGATCGGAACAAACCACCACACAAAACTTTCACACCCAAAAAATGATATATTAAATCTCTTATATATCCACAACTAGGAATACAATCGCTATAGGTCGGCCTTAATAAAACTTGAAAATATTATTAACTATCGGCCCAAAATTACAATAGGATTTACAATGTGGATCTAACACCGTTGGATAGATTGTAGCTAAGACCCATAATTAAATGTTTGAACATAAATTTTTTTTAATAATTCCACTTTACACATCCACAACGTGCCATATTCACTGAGTTGGTTACAACGAACAAATAGAAATAAAACATTCTATTGGACCTTCAAGTGTGTACTGCCACTAATGCAACACCATAAAATTTAGTAATAAGATAATATACATTCTCACCAAGAAATCTCAACGGTCCACAACACAAAACGATGATCCCATGGAGTAGACAGATTGACTGACTAACTGGGTACCCTATCCTTCAGATATTCTACTGGTAAAACAGTAATGCACTTTATCTATCGATATAACTAGATAGAGATCTACGGACCATGAAGATGACTTAAGTTTCCATCAATGACAACACTGGAAGCCATATGCAAAAATTCCCATCACTCTTATCATTCAAGTCCAAGATAGCATTAAAGTCACCACCCAAATTTTTTTTTTTTTCCTAGACTTACGTTCCTATCAATTATACTTTTCCAATAAACCAACTTATCCTCAGTTTTAACTAGTTCATAAATATTGAATAGAGAGAAGCATAAATTAGAATGCCTACTCCAAACCTCACACAACATCCAATTGTAGTGTGCTTCACAAATTTTGATGTCCATATTGAGTGAAGAGCATAAGATCCCCAATCCACTTAGAGATCCAATGGTACTCCATAAGTACTGAGACCATTTTCTACAATAACTACTGAATTTTTCACCTCCAGTAGATACAAGTTATGTTTCTTGAAACAAAATAGTATCCACCAAAATTTTATCAAGGTGACACTTGATCAAGCATTGATTTTCAGAGGAATTTAAGACCCTAACATTCCAAGTGAGAATCTTGATTTTCCTCCAAGAAATATCTTTTCTCCCTTGATACAAATAATTCTTTGACACTCAAGAGGCCTTTTTATTCATCCTCTTCCTCCTGCTTCTACCTAAGAAACTTCATCCCCTTCCCTTTTTTAGCTCTGCATAGAATCTTGGCATAGATCTGACTAATTTGGAAAGGATCAATAATACCCAACTTATCATCCTCTAAAGGGATATTATAAAAAAAAAACCTCATCCAAACATACATCTACCATACCATCTAGGACGATTTCCCTACCCTTGTCATTCCTCCCCAAATTCGACTCCTCACCAACAAGACCACGATCCATAGTGTCAATGGAGAGGTTACCCAATACCAACATGGAATTTTTAGGGGGATATTTAGATGAGTGGCTCAAGATTGGGGGCTCAGCTCCCTTGGGAGAAGCTAAACCACCATTCTTGTAAGAAAGAATCTCCAAAAAATCCTTGAGCTTTCCATCATTCGTTACCTTTAGACCATCCAGGAGAGCCAATGTAGAAGTCTTCCCATTTGGGGGTGCTCGAGGATGCCAGAAAGACTTCATCTTTGGGAATTTTTTTGTAGGAAGCCTCTACATGTCTGATTTTATTACTATTTTATGAATATACTAGTGATTTTGAGTACTACATTTTATGATTAGTGACATTTTTTAAGATTCCATCTCCAAGTACTTCAAATTTTGAGGTCAAATGTGACAAATTCTAAAAATCTAGGAAAAAACTTCCACTCTTTGGCCAAAAAGTGGAATCATTTTCTTTCCATCACCCATAGGTTTATGTTCAACCAAATCTGTTTTGACTTTTAAATATGTGAAAAATGAAGTTGTGATGAATTGAAATAGTGTAAAATTTGCTAAACATGCCCTGATAATTAAGGATATTAAGTACCCAACTATAAAGTACATGTCAATGATGACTCGCTATAATATTTTCTTTACAAACAAAGAAAAATCTTTCTACAACTATTAACACTACTTATGAAATTGTGAAGAAATGTGTAGATTTTGACCTATGTGAGTTGTTGAGGCAACAACTACTAGAGAACTTACAAAAAACTAAGGAATCCCAGTACCCCTTCTAGTTTGGTATCTTGGTCATATATTTACTTTTCTATTTTCTTGGAGAGATTCTCAACATGAAGAACATTGTGTGGTTGAGTGGTGTTCTAGTTGCAAGTCAAATAAGATATTATTTGAGGAGATTGGGTAATGAAGATTCTTAGGTTACATTATGGGGTTTCTTTATAACATTCTAGGAGAATGTGCAAGCAAGATAAAGAATTCATAATAGTGTTGTGGAGAAGTAGAAAAATGATATTGGGTAAAAGCAAAAACTCGTGTCACACTTTATAAAGGAATTGGACAACAACAAAAAAAATTATGAACTTCCACCACATAAAAGTGGTCTTTATGTTTTGAATTTCAAAATGATGTAAACTAATGAAATGTATAACTTTTGTTGAAGTTTGTTCTTGTAATTTTTCAGATTTAAAAAAATCGTTTTCATTATTTTTTTATCAATTTATGAACATATTTTGGAATGTTGAAAATTTTAGAAAAATGTGACATTCACAGGATGTCAAGAAAAAAAAATGAAAAAAACTTCATTTTTCCTTAATTTTTTTCTCTAAATAGGTAACTTCAATATCTAGTGCATGGAAAAAAATTCAAATTTTGATATTGTGTCACCAAAAATTGTATACTCGTGAAGAAAGAGACAATTTTGTGATAAACTTGGTCTTGTTTTAGATACCTTGTATCAATCACCCCTTAAAAATTATATTTATAGGCCCCTAATGCATATGATTTTGGACTTTAAGGCGTATTTCACTCATAAATCACTCAAATCCCAACAAATAACATTCAAACCAGTCAAATTTCATGAAACACACCAAAAAAATTCATGGTGGGACTAAGTCGCCCAAGGTAGCGACTTAGTCCATTTTGGGGTCTTTTCCACTTTTGAGTGGGAAAATCACCGACCTAATTCAATTTTTTGATGGATGTCAGCCTATGAAGTTAAAATAATGAGTAATTTAGTGTTAATTCCTATAAATACATGTTTTTAGGTCATTTTTTCACATCTCCTAGTCATTTTACAAAGAAAAAATCAAAAGTCAAGAGCAAAGTATCTTTCTCAAGAAGTTTCATTAGTCCTACAACAAAGTTGAAGCTTAACGGAAACAAAATAGGGATTTTGTAGTTCTTCAAGCTCACTTTTTGTTCAATATATCACATTACAACTTAGGGTTGATCATGGATGCCTATTGTGAATCATGGAGAAATCTAGGTGGAGGAGATGCAACTAGCCATCAAATCACACCTAAATATTTGTTTTCAATGCGATTCCATCTTTCATTTTCTCTCTATCTTCATAATTAAAAGGTTTGCTTAAAATTTTCATGTCATTTGCATCCATTTTAAATGATGTAGAGTTTCTTGAATTTAAGTCTTGCATCATTTAAGTGTTATTTACTTATCTTATTCTAGCGCATTAGAATAGGGTTTTGTCTCATTTCAATTTTCCCTAGTCTTAAACACACTTAGGGCTAGGTTTTTATTCGGATTTTATGTATTACAAAGTTTAAAAAACAATTAGGGGTTTGATCAAGGAAAAATCCCCCATTAGAAATCAAATTATCTTATGTTTTTTAGGGTTTTTTGAAGATTCAGATCTAGATTCCTGTTAGAAAACAGAGTGCAAGTTGTAGGATTTCGTTTCCACTTTCAAATTTGTAGAAAATCCAAAGTGGACTAATTCAGGTGCCATAGTGGCAACTTAGTCCCATTGCACTACTTTATTAGAAATTTTTACAGTTTCAAGTACCCCTTTGGCAGAAACAACTTTCTGGGTAGTTTCCCTGGTCTAGGACTAAGTCACGCAGCTTGGCATAAGTGTCCCAATTGGCTAAAAAGTCAAAATTTCCAAAATTTTAGAGCTCTTTGAAATCCCTAGTTAGCTCTTCATCAGTTTCCAGGTGCATATTTTTTGTCTTACATCTTTATTTTTCCATTTATTGCATTTATTTTCCCTTTTTGCATATCATAGTGTGTTTTTAAACACTTTGCATTTCTTAGATTTAGCATCATTAAAAAGAATTACTTTCAAATTAGTGCATTAGTACATCATAATTAGACATATTACATCTCATTTACATTAATATTAAGTGTAGAAATTTTCATTTTGGACCCCATCCCTTTCTCCTTTTAGGTGAAAAACCCTAGAAGGAGCTAAAGCAGTTGGGCAATCCAAAATCATTGTCCACATTTTGGTGAACCTGAATTTTGAACATATTTACTTCTAATTTTAAGTGAATTCTAGGTTTCATTTTCATTAGCATTGCATTAGGTATTTCATTGTTTAAATTGCATCATAGGGTTTTCAAAATTGCACTAGTGAAAAGCTCATTTTAGCTTGCATTATTGCATTCCATAATAATCCACAACCACAACAACCTCCTCCAACATCCTTACCTTTACCAAATCCTATTTTTTCTAGTGCTCCTCACCTAAATTCACACCTTAGGGAATATGATATCATTGAAAAACTTAAGAATACTCTTGCCAAAATATCCCTTTGGGATCTTCTTCAAAATTCACCCAATTATCATTCAATCCTCCAAATAGCCTTGCAAAAAATAGTGGTTCCTCCTAGTACAAACACAAATTATGTGGTAACTCTTCTCAAAGGAATTAATATAGTTAATTTAGACATTACCTTTCATCAACATTAGCTCCCTTCGTTAGAATTAAAAGGACCCTTGTTGACAATGGCTCTTCCCTCAATGTGTGTAGTGTAAAGCTCTTAAATTGTTTACGTGTGGATAAATTACAAATCAAACCTGATTCTTTATCTATTAGAAGATTTGAAAACACAAAAAAAAACTACTTAGTATAATCACTTCGCCTCTAATAGTCAGAGTGGTTACCTTGCAAACTCCTATTCAAGTCATGCCCTATGATCTCGCATATAATATTCTCCTGGGAAGGCCATGGATTCATGAGATGCATGTAGTGCCTTTGAATATTCATCACATAATGAATTGTGTCTACAACAATAAAGTATATCAAGTTGAGATAGACCTCGAGCATGAAGTTTTCTGCAAATTGAAAAAGGAACAAAAAGTCCTCTAAATACTTTAATTCCAACATCTCATATTGAGCCTCTTGAGACCAATAAACAACAAGAAGAATTTGTGTCTAATTTTCTAGATGATGAATGGGGAACATTGGAATTCACATCTTCTTTTATGGATGAATACATAATCACCTGCAAAGACACTAAAAAACTAGAAAAACCAACAGTTATGTCAACTCAAAATTTAGAAGACTCTTCTCAAATACATATATCATCTCATTTGGAAGAAAATACAACATACACAATGAATTTTGATGAGATATATTATCAACATCTGCCTAACCCAAAAGAAATGGAAATATTTTATGTAAAAGGATACACATTATGAAACAATTGGGATACAATAGTAAAGGGTGTGGAAAGAATGAACAAGGCATTCATGTCCCTATTGAACCTAATACATAAGAAACAAGGACTAGTTTGGGATATTCCTTTTCTAAGACAACAAAAATAACTCAAAAACCCTCATTACACATCAACACCATCACATGTAAACCAAGAGCTATGCTTACACTAAAACATCCTAAATTTCTTGATATGAATTCTCCACCATCTTGGGAGTATGTTGAAAGTGATGCAACCTTGAAACTAATGTTGGGTGCTATTGATAAACCATCTTCTTTCAAACAAAATGTTACCTACGCTATGATAAGTTCCAAGCCACAAAATACTAATGATAATGAGAAAACCATGGAATCATATGAGCTCAAGTCACCTAAGTCGAATGCACTCTCCCTAGGAAATACAATTGATATGCCAATGGAAATTGATGATAAAGAAAAAGTCATTAAGATCGAGAAGTGTCTTGATGATGAAGAACAAGAGGACACTACACTTTTGCTCTGTGATTTTCCTAAAATCTTCACTTGGAAATATTCAGACATGCTAAGAATTGACCCAAAAATTATGACACACAACATTGTTCTTGCTGCAAATGCTAAACCTGTTCGACAAAAGATATGAAAAACGAATCCTAAGATAGCCTTGCATGTTAAAGGAGAGCTTGAAAAAATCCTTGATGCAGGTTTCATTTTCCATATTGATTATTCTCCTTAGATCTCAAATATTGTCATAGTTGCTAAACCTGATAATCATATTAGGATATGTATAGATTTTTTGTTATTGTAATAAAGCATCCTTAAAAGACTATTTTCCTCTTCCTAATATTGACATGATTGTGGATTCAACTACTGGACATGCTTTGTTGTTATTCATGGATGGCTTTTCTAGTTATAATCAAATCTTCATCAACCCACAAGGTCAATACAAGACAACATTCACAACTTTTTGGGGAATGTTTTGTTGGGTTATGATGCCTTTTGTATTATAGAATGTAGGCACAACTTATCAAAGAGAATTGACATTGATATTTCATGATTACATGCATAAAATATTGGAAATTATGTTGATGAAATCCTTGCCAAGTCCTTAACGAGAAAAGACAATGTAAATTTCCTTTGAAAAATATTTGAATGAATGTGTATACACAAGATGAGACTCAATCTGAAAAAGTGTGTCTTTGCAGTAGATAGTGGGAAAATCTTAGGGTTTATCATATCTCATAGAGGCATCGAGGTGGATACAAAGAAAATTGTTGCTATCCTAACATGCCACCTCCTAGGAATATTTATCAATTACACACATTACAGGGATGAATTCAAGCCATCATTCATTTTGTAGCCTCTTCAGCCAATTGAATGCTCCCTTTCACTCATATCCTCAAGAAGGATGTGCCTTTTGATTGGAATGAGGATTGTAAATAGTTCTTTAAGAGTTTGAAGGAATACTTTGTAACTCCACCTGTTTTATAGCCTACTATGCCAAACAAATCTTCATCCTTTACCTTGCCACATCTACTCATGCTCTTGTAGCATTATTGGCTCAACAAGATGACAATGGAAAAGAACATCTTGTTTATTACATTAGTCAAACTCTAATCAATTATGAAACCTGATACTCACCAATTGAAAAAAAATGTTTAGTCCTTATATTTGATACTAGTAAATTGTGACTTTATTTACTAAATGTTGAAATACATGTCATGACAAAATTTTATCCTCTCAAACATCTTTTTAACAAAACAAACTTATCAAGACGTTGAGCTAAATGGGTTATGTTGTTGACTAATTTTGACCTTAAGTTTGTTTTACAAAAATAAATTAAAGGACAAGCCTTGACTGAACATTTAGCTCATGCTCCTTCACCTCTTGCATTAGGTCTGGTAATGATTCTTTTCTTGATGATAGTGTATTGACATCTAGTGTTTCTACATGGAAATTATATTTTGATGGATCTAAGTGTAGAACAGGTTCCAGTGCTGGAGTAATATTAATTTTTCCCAAAGGAAAACCTATTCCCTTGTCATATCGATTTAATTTCTTATATATGAATAACACTGTTGAATATGAGGCCTTAATCGCTAGAATACGAGCTTCTTTAATCATGGGCATTAAAGACATCAGGATCTTTGGTGATTCATAATTAGTGATAAAAAAATACTCTCTATCAAGCTAAACATGATAAATTATCCAACTATGAAGATCTCAATATGTCCTTGTTGGAAAAATTTAACTCCTTCACTATTGATAACATCTCACGAAAGATAAGGGTATGTGCAGGATCATTGTGGAAAAAACATGCCCTAAGTGGCAAAAAATTTAGAAAAATTAGAGTTAAGAAACTTGACATAAAAATTGAATAAGTTATCTATATTATTTCAAAAATATGTAAGAATAGAATTTGTAGCAAATTGAATGTAGTTTCTAAACTACTAGGTTTATTTTAAAAAAAACTCTAGTTGGTGAAAATTTAAAATTTCAATGTAGTAGTACATAAATTTTAGGGAAAAAATAAGAACTAGGTGTCTGTCTGACCACCCTAACCACAATAAAATGATAATATTTTATATATAAGTAGAGGACACATGTCTCGATGCGATGCATATTTTTTTGTAATTTTTCCAAGTAAATAATTAATTATAATTTTTTCTTACAAACTTTTAAAATATAAAAACTTATGTCGACCACCTTAAATTGGTCAAAATTTCATGAAATTCCTTTTTTTAATCCTATAGTATGCAAAGCATAGAATGTGACACATATTTTAGATTCAAAAAATGTGATACCATTCGAAAGCTATAGATGTTTTTCAATCAGCCTATCAATCAAGACTTTAGTCATAATTCAAATAGAAAATGAATAATAATTATTTATTAAATTCAAAGTAAAACATAATTTATATTAGTGGAAATCTAAGAATCTCCTTTAAAAACCCTTTTTGTTCCATCAATTTTGGGTTAAAAAAAAGTTTTCAGCCACATACCTACACATACCCATCATATCACCACTTTTTGGCCCATCATGATCCTACACATACCCATAATCATCATGTGGATGCAATGGAAAGTGTCGTTTCTCTTATATCCCCTTCTGATCCTTCACAAGATATTATATTCACTGTTCATCCCATCATGAACTCTTCCATCATTGATATCAGTGTCGACACATTAGTGGTAACCAAGGATGATTCAAGTCAATGGTATGATGCTATCTATAATTACATAAAAGATGGTACCATTCTCAAACCTATAACAAGTAACACCCATGCTTGTTTA
Organism: Sequoia sempervirens; assembly: GCA_007258455.2. Classification (NCBI taxonomy): domain Eukaryota; kingdom Viridiplantae; phylum Streptophyta; class Pinopsida; order Cupressales; family Cupressaceae; genus Sequoia; species Sequoia sempervirens. The sequence goes on from VDFB02361134.1 coordinate 192,774, forward strand.
AAACAATTAGCCACCAAGTACATAATTCTTACTGATGTGTTATATAGATGGTCCTTTGACAACATTTTACTTAGATGCATCAAGGATTATGAAATTAATATGGCACTTGAACAGGCTCATGCAGGTAGTTGTGGTGGTCATTTTGGTGCAAAGACCCTAACACAAAAATTCTTTTGTATAGGCTACTATTGAAAAAATATGGAAAAAGATTATTATGCGTATGTTAAGCTATGTCACAAATGTTAAGAACATAGCAATTTATTTCATGCTTCTGCTTCTGAGCTCTGTGCCCAAATCCTTATTTGGCCATTCTCTATATGGGGGCTAGATATAATTGGAAAAATATCCCCACCATCTTTTGCTAGACATACATTTATCATAACTGCTACTGATAAATGGGTAGAGGCTATTCCTCTCTAATCTACGACCATTGAGGTAATATGTTGATTCATTCTTAAGAACATAATTTCTCATTTTGGGCTCCCTTCCGCATTATTCTCTGATAATGGCACACCATTTAAGAATGATGATGTGAAGAATTTCTTGGAGACTTTCCATATTCGACATTATTTTTTGACTCCTCACTACCCACAATCTAATGGCCAAGCTAAATCAACTAATAAAGTCCTCGAACAAATTTTGAAGAAAATCGTTAATACTAATCACAAGGGCTGGCAAACACAACTGCATTATACACTTTGAGCTTATCGTACAAGTTTCTACTCCTCCACTGGATCCACACCTTATAACCTAGTATATGGTACTGAGGTAATCATGCCCTTGGAGTTAGAAATACAAAATTACGGATTGCTCTTCAAGGTCTGGTTGACAATCACACTTATAAGGTAGAACAATTACACCAACTTGAAATGCTTGAAGAACAATGCATTAATTCTCTTCAGCATCTTCAAACTTATTGCAAACAAAAAAAACACTATTACAATCTCAAATTCATCCATCACACATTTAACAAGGGTGACTTAGTTCTATCTGCAAATCAACATAATGGTATTGTCAACCCTAAGGAATGAGGCAAATTTAATCCTAATTGGTTAGGACTGTATGTTGTAAAAAAAAGCTTTGGGTTTGGTGTGTATCTCTTAATGGAACTCGATAGAAAACCCCTTAAAGAACCTATCAATGTTGTGCATTTGTGTCAGTATTATGTCTAATCCCTTTTGAATAGTATGAATTATAAAGCAGTGTTATTAAAGTTATGGGGTCTTGTCCTATATGATTTCACATTGCTTCATTCTTGACAAACCACTTGCGTGTATGTCTTGAACACTAAAGTGATTATTTATAATTACTTTAAGTTTCTTACTATTCAAATTCATCTTGTGTGTTATGATAAGTTACATTTAATTTAATTTAGCATAACATACTCAATCATCATGTTTTATCTAAAATGAAATTGTAATATGTTTTACTTAGATCACATACATTCTATTAAATCATAATGACATTAATTAAAGTAATATTGCAAAGGTTATTTAATTAATCTCATTGCCATTTAACATTCAAACACATTAAGATATCTATCATAAAACATAAAAAACTCATATATATATATCCAAAGTTTTATGTACATATCATCATCATATACAATATCACCAAGGTCTGTGAGATCTAGACCCCTTAGGATCTAGTGCTTGCAATCTACTACTTAGATGTTGTGAGACGGTCATGTGTGATCATGATCGTGATCCACTGACTCTAAGTGCAAACTTATGACCTTGTACTCGACCATGAGCCACATCCCTCTCTTCCTATAGCTGTGGTATATTTGCATGTAGTCTCTCTATCTCTGTTGGTGTTTGGAATGACTATCCTATGGTCTTAACTTGACAGAGTTGTCTCCTCATGCTCTCATAAGCTGCCTATAGCCTCATGAATGGTTTCAGTGACTTTGGCTCCTCCTCTATGATTAGTGGGGGCACACAATCAGGGTCCATCTTCTCCTTGTTGATGGATGTGAGTACTGTCTCTACAGTAGCCTAACAGTAAAACTCTCACCAATCTCTCATCGCTCTTGCAAGGTAGAAATAATACACATCATCATGATATATATAGAGCATAAGCACTAAAGTACATGTATAAAATCAAATATCATCACCTATATCACCGACCGACTGAGAAATCTCAATGTCATCCTATACAAGGGGCATGGAGGCTATGCTATCCTCCCATCGACTATGAGTACTGGTGCTTGCTACAACTACTGCTCGTGGCCTCATCATATGGATGGGAGAGGACTCTCCCCACTTGTGTCGATCCTTAGCTCCTGCCTCATCACTCTCACTTAGGGGTGGCTCTTCCTTCTCATACTCCTCATCCTCCTCATCCTCCTCATACTCCTCCTCATCCTCCTCCTCTCCCTCCTTTCCATCATAATCTAGATTTGAATCCTCAATATACTTATCATCAACCACATTAGTGAATATATTGGCATCCTTGTAGCGTGTCTCCTCGGCTCTATCCTCTTGGTCATCTCCCTCGTCTGGTAGTGGCTCTACATCTCCCATTGGCTTGTCCATCAGGAATAATAGTGCTAGTTGAGTCATTTTCCACCAGTCCTCATATTCTCCTATGGCATTGATGTCGTTTACATCTGAATCATAGATTTTTGGCACCTTAGGACTCTCTAACTCTTCTAGGGTTTTTCACCTAAAAGGAGAGAGTAGGGCCAAGAATGCTAAGGGGTTCATTCAAATTAAGATGTGTATGGTGTTATTTATACTAAATGAAATGATATAAGTGCAACTAAGCTATGAAATTGATTGAATATGAATGCAAAACCCAAGAAACAAGTGATGTTTGAAAACACATTGTGTAATGCAACAATGAACTAGAAATGAATGCAAAACTTAATAGAAATGAACCAAACTGAAAGTGTGCACCTGAGATATGGATGAGGACTGAAAATGACTTTTAGAATGCTGCTAGTGGTAAAATTTAGGCCTAGTGGGACTCATTCTCTATTCTGGGCGAATTAGTCCCAGTTCTAGAAAATTGTACCGAGGCCTATTTTAGCCAAATGGGTGTGTGAATCTCAAAAAATATTTAGGAAATAGGTACAATGGGACTCATTCACCACTCTAGGAGAATTAGTCCATTTTGGCTTTTCTAAAAGCTAAAAACTGGAATATGTAGCTTTTGGTCTACTCAATTTGCACCTCTAGATGTCTTGGTCCGAAACCTTGATTTTTGAAGCTGTAAATGAATTTTTTGTGTAAGTTTTGGCATTGAAAAATTGGATATGAATTCAACAAGTTTTAAAACTAATATTCAATAATTTCCAAGCCATCCAAGCACCTAAATCTACAAAAACACAATGAAAGAGAAAGAAATGGTGAATGTTAGGGCATAGGGATTTTCCTTGGTCAAACCCCTTTTTTAGGTAATTAAACCAAAATGATGAAAATATGTAATGAAGCATGAAAAAATGGAGTTGTTACCTTTCCATGATGATTGAACTTGAATGTCTACAACAAAACATGAATATTTTTCCCTTAAATGTCTAAAAAGTGCTACCTTGGTGACTTAGAATGACAAAACCCTAGCTTGCTTGATTTGAGATGGAAGAAAAATGATGAATGAAGTTAATTTATTATGAATTAGGGTTTAGAAGGTTGTATTTATAGGAAATTCACCTTAATTCCTATAAATTGGACCCCCAAGGTTGACATGAAGAAAAATTGAATAAAAACCCTAATTTTTCCTGCTCATACCCCGAAAATGGCTCAAATGGGACTCATTCACCACTAATGGTGAATGGGTCCCACCTAGATGGGACTAATTCACCACTAATGGTGAATGGGTCCCACAAGGGCCATTTTTGCTAGCTGGAATGTCGAGAAGTAAGAAAATCAAGTTTATGTGATGACTATGCTAATTATTTGATCAAATTATGCCTCAAAATGCATAATATGGGTTAATAGGTTCCTATTAGTGATGATGAAAATGTCAATTAGGGATTGGGACATAGAAATAAACATGAATGTGTGATTAAATACACTTTACAACACTAAAATGAGGTCCAAATAGCCTAGGAAGGCACAAGAACCAATGTGAATGTGCAAGACACATTACAACACTAGTTTATCATTAAGTTTATTTAAAAAACATTATAGATTTATGTAATAATATTATTAAACACATATTATAATTTTGAATTAGAAAGAAATGGGTTCATTAAGTCTAGAAAAGCATGGAAGTATCTTACAACACTTTACAAGACCTTTACAAGATATCATTAAAAGCATGTTATTCAATTTGCAAGGGTCCAAGACTTAGTGTGGATGCATAAAATGCCTCACAATGCTAGATTAAGAACCCATTAAGTCCAAATAATCACAAATTATTCCCATGTCAAGCAAAGGGTCTTTTTTTCTATGACACAATGTTGGAGACTAGTGGTTGGTCGTGATTAGAGTCGTTGGAGTTATTCGCGACTACATGCTTGAGAGTGAGACACACTATATCACCCAGTCTCTGGGAACTCTGTGCTAATCTCCTAAAAGAGGATCATGCTTGGGGTGGTGTTTGCACCTATCCAAACTATCGCATGACCCAATCATAGTAGAATGGTCATACTACATAGTCATGATGGCCAACCAAAAATCTATCCATCTGCATACTTCTCAACTGTCTTGTATGATCTGGCCACTGCAGTGTCAGTTGATAAGGTCTCCAAAGTACCTTTTCCTCATCAAGTCAGTCAAATATTACCCTAAAAAAATGTAAATCACCACATTTCCATAATCATCTTAGAGGATAGCCAAAATCCCAACGTTACCATACTGTTGTCACACATGGATAGCCGACTGGTTTGGTGCATGTAATATGCTCAAGGCACCACACTTGTAGAAGTGTGTAGTGCACCATACTATCCACCTCTAAAAATAAAAAATCACCCAAGATCATAATATAGATGTTCCAGGATACACCGACCCCAAGAATATACTATCCATTGCTCTACCATCCCTCGAATCATGCAGACTAGTCCTCCCTTGAGATTCCCACCCCGCTCATCATGGACAAGAACTAGTGCATGGTGTGCATCATAATCTATTGAACCAATGGTGCTCATGAATATAATAGTATAGAAAAATCAATCCGTCCTCTAACCCATGCATCATGCACTGGACCATCTAAACAATACTACAAAACAACCCTCTGCTCATGGAAGGTGCGATCTTTGCAGAAATGTACTCACTCTCCTTGAATCAACACACAAAGAATCCAGTGTACATCCTCCAAGGTGATCTTCATATCCCCTATCAAAAGATGAAAAGTGCATGTATTTGCATTCCAATGCTCATAGAGAGACATCAGTATGGCATTGTGGTATCTCATAGGAGGCATAAGATATGCGCAATAGATGCCTACTACTTGAAGATGCTCCATCTTCACTACTGATAGTGCTAGAGATAAATCTCTAAGAAAGCTAATATGTCTCCCCCTGGCTGCTATCGTGACCTGGTGGGTAACTATCAAAATCAAAACAATATTCTCTAAAATTCATCTAATATCTTTAATTTTTCCACTATTCATCATGCAAGTGTGCTAAAGTCTATCTAGTGTGCTTTTCTAAAGGCCCTAACAACTTTAGAACCCTTTTAGGACACCAAAAAGAATCAGGTCACTTTGCGAAGAAATTAGACATTTTGCGAAGAAACAAGACACTTTGCAAACAAAACAAACACTTAGCAAACAAAAGGGACACTTTGTGAACAAATGGGACACTTTGCGAAAAAAGGGCTCTTTGCGAACTTTTTTTTCCAAGATCCTAAATTAACCTATAAATGCATTAAAAATCATTAAATAATTACAAAATCACAAAGTGAAGGTTGCAAAATCAACTCACCTCATGCTGATGCTCGCCGCATGCCACCTAATCCTAGAAAATGTCCAATCATGCACTTGTGTGTAACCTCTTTTGCTCGGTATTTTTTGTCTCACTCATCACTCTCAAGATAAAAGAAAGTAAAATGAAATATTAAGTGACAAATTACTTTCCTTTATCTCTTTTAACCTATTTTCATTTCTTTTTACTATGCATTAAATTAGGGGTTCTTGTACCCTACACATTAGTAAAGTATTATTTCTTCAAAACAACATAACGAGAGCTAGGGAACTCTATTTTGACACCATTTGATTTGTTGGAATCATGATTTCACACCCGACATCATCAAATGTCTATTGTTATGTGACATGGTACTTGTAAATGTCATACGATATGATACTTCTTTTTTGATGTGGTTGGATTGCTACCTTGATTCCTCCTCTGTAAAAGCAAGCAAAATCAAGGGGGAATACATCTTCCCTCAAATTTGATTTCTAGAAGTTAGGAAAAATGATTTTTGGATAACTAATGAATTTGTGCTACAGGATGTGGTTCCTAATGTTGTGGTCTTACAAATAACTACATTGGGGGCTTCATTCTCCCGTCTTTTGAATGAGTATCCTTTTATAGTAAAGTGTATTGTTTAGAGTACTTTATCTTACATATGCACAAAGAGTCATATGGGTGCTAAAGTGGGGGCTTAATGTGTCACCAAAAATTGTATACTCTTGAAGAAAGAGACAATTTTGCGATAAATTTGGTCCTACTTTAGACATCTTGTATAAATCACCCCTTAAAAATTACATTTATAGGCCCCTAATGCCCATGATTTTGGAATTTAAGGCCTATTTCACTCACAAATCACTCAAATCCCAAAAAATAACATTCAAACCACTCAAATTTTGTGAAACCCACCAAATAATTCCATGTGGGACTAAGACACCCAAGGTGGCGACTTAGTTCCTTTTCGGGTGTTTTCCACTTTTAAGTGTGAAAATCACTAGCCTAATTCAAATTTTTGAGGGATGTCGGCCTATGAAGTTGAAATAATGAGTAATTTGGTGTTAAATTCCTATAAATACATGTTTTTAGGTCATTTTTTCACATCTCCTTGTCATTTTACAAAGAAAAAATCAAAATTCAAGAGCAAAGTATCTTTCTCAAGAAGTTTCATTTGTCTTTCTACAACAAAGTTGAAGCTTAGGGGTGGTAAACTAGGGTCTTTGTAGGTCTTCAAGATCACTTTTTGTTCAAGATCTCACATTGCTAAGGGTTGATCATGGATTCCTATGGTGAATCATGGAGAAATCTAGGTTGAGGAGATGCAACTAGCCATCAAATCACACCTAAAGATTTGTTTTCAAAGTGATTCCATCTTTCATTTTCTCTCTATCATTAGAATTAAGGTTTTCATAAAATTTGCATGTCATTTGTATCCATTTTAAATTATGTAGTCTTTCTTGTATTTAAGTCTTGCATTATTTAAGTTACTTATCTTATTCTAACATATTAGAATAGGGTTTTGTCTCATTTCAGCTTTTCCTAGTCTTAGACACACTTAGGGCTAGGGGTTTTATGTAGATTTTATCTCTTACAAAGTTTAAATACAAATTAGGGGTTTGATCAAGGAAAACCTCCCTTTAGAAATAAAATTATCTATGTTTTGTAGGGTTTTTCGAAGATTCAAATCTAGATTCCTATCAGAAAACAGAGTGTAGGTTATGGGCTTTCATTTTCACTTTTAGATTTGTAGAAAATCCTAAGTGGACTAAGTCACCCATAATGGTGACTTAGTCCCACTAATTTCTTTTTTAGGAATTTTTATAGTTTTAGGTACCCATTTGGTAGAAACAACTTTCTGGGTAGTTTCCTTGGTGTGGGACTAAGTCGCCTAGCTTGGCGTAAGTGTCCCAATTGGCTCAAAAGTTAAAATTTACAGAATTTCAGAGGTCTTTGCATTCCCTAGTTAGCTCTTCATCAGTTTCCAAGTGAATAGTTTCTTTCTTACATCTTTATATTTTCATTTATTGCATTTATTTCACCTTTTTCATATCAGAGTGTGGTTTCCAACACTTTGTATTTCTTAGATTTAGTATCATTAAAACATTTAATTTTCAGATCAGTGCATTAGTACATCATAATTAGGTATATTACATATCATTTGCATTAATCTTAAGTGGAAATTTGCATTTTGGACCCCATCCCTTTCTCCTTTTAGGTGGAAAACCCTAGGAGCTAAAGCAGTTGGGAAATCCAAAATTATTGTCCACAAATATATATTTTTCTCATAATAACATTTTAAAGTCAAACTTGTCAGAATTTGATAGTTTTCATGGGATGTTAACTATTGTCTATTTTTTTAATCATTTTCAAAAAAAAAATTATTCCCTTTTGAAGAGGACTCTCTCCTCTAGTGCACCATATATTTTTAACTTTTTTTGAATATGTTTTACTAGATTTTTTTAAATTTCTAATCAATCTCATTTTTAACTTTAACAACATACTTGCATTATTTTAAAAATGAAATATATTAAAACTAATTAAAATAGTTACATATTTAGATTCACCACTCTAAGCTCTACAAAAGGGTATTTTTTTAAAACATCATTATGATTAAAGAAATACCTAGTTGAAGTTGAAAATTTAAAAAAATTCTAAAAAAAGCTAAGTCAGCTACCGAGTAGGATGCCACATAGACAGTTTTGGTAGAAAGGGTTTTTTCTGAAACCCTTTCTATAGAATCGTTGCACATAAAGTAAGCCAATTTCAAAGCAAAAAATGGAAAATTTATTTATTTTGGATCTAGGTGAAACATATTTGGCTGAAACCTTGTGTGGGATGTATGGGCCACATGGTTTTAGTTGAAACTTTTTTGAATGAAAATGTTTCACTCAGAACTATTTATCTAGCCAAAAGTGTGACACAACTGTAGTGTCGAAAAAAGTAATCCTTTTTCACACTTAGTTTGGATAATTGAAATAAATTGGAATTAATGATGTATTGGAGTGATAAGCCTTAATTAGGAATTAATTATGTACTATTTATTTAGAAAGGAGACCATTATGCTTAATTAAGCAAATACATTTTATTTAGAAATGGGCCCCTTTCTAAATAAAATGTATATAATGTGTACCTTGTTTAAGTGTTGTAAAGTGTTATAAATCACTTTCACATTTATGTAGGTGGTCATTAATTAATTGTGGGTAATTGGAGTAATAAACCCTCTTTAATTCAAAATTAAGCACAACTCCCAAAGATTTATCATGACACTTATAATTTATTAACAAAATATTTCATTGGGAAAAAATTGGTCTTGGTAAGTTGAGCTAGGATCCATTCATCCTTGATGGTGAATGGGTCCTCCCTTAACAGGACCCCACTTTCTCAATTGATCTAGAATGGGTTTTTAACCCTCTTTCAATCTGCCCGGGTTATGTCCTGGTAAATAGAGCCAAGACCCATTTTCCCAAGGTGTAAAATGGGTCCTCCCTTAATGACACCCCCCTTTTTGAATTTCATTCTAGCAAGAATTAAATAATGTTTCTTTCCAGATCTAGTGTCGGCCTTAATTCTTTGAATTTTGGGGTTAATCTCCTAATTTAGTATAAAGAAGGGGTTAATTCACATTTTTTATCCTAGAAAATTTATGAAGCATCCTAGCAATTTCAAGAAAGCATTATAGAGAATTACAAGAGAATTCATAAGGCATTTCAAGGCAGATTTCAAGAGTCTATTGCAGCAATTCAAGATCATATCATCACATTCATGTTGTTGAGTTGAAGAAGTGGATGTAGCATTAAAGATCTACTTACAATAATTGTTCAAATCACATTCAAGGATCCTAGATCTACATTCTTCATGGCCACTACATGTTAATTTATAGATTTGTTTCACAAGACATTATCTAAGGTGATATCTATTTACACATTTCATGTTTCATGCTTCATTTCATTTATTTCATCATTTGGTTTAATTAACTACAAGGGGTTTGACTGAGGAAAACCCCCATTTAATAAAAATTAACAATTTTTTCTTCCCTTGAGTGTGATTGTAGATTTACAAGTTGAAGAACAAGTTGAGCAAGATTTGTATCAAAATTGTCAAAGTTGCAAAAGTTGTCAAAGTAAAAAATCAAAGAATTTAAGGTACAAAATTGCATACAAACTTCCAAAACTTGATAACAAGCAATTTGAGAGTGCAAAAATCAAGGAACAGGACCCTGAAATCAATTTTCTGAAACCCTAAAAGGACCCATTCGCCACTAAAGGTGAATGAGTCATCCGTAGCTCAAAAAAACCAACTTTTTAGCTAGGTACACAACTTTTTATGCTCTAATATTACTCCCCTCATATTTTCTATAACAATTAGGAAACATTTATAATTGTTATTTGTATATTCTAGCCCTCATAATTGTGTTTCATAGGATTAAAAATTAGTGGTTCATCACTTTGATTCATTCATTTTGGTGAACCCTATTTTTATATGAAACATAATGGTGAACCCAACATATTAAGAATTGCAATTTTTTGATTTCTGGAAGTCTCTTTTGCATCTCAGTATTATATCTTATATTCATTGCATTTATATTTTCATTGAATTAAGATCTTATTTAGGGTTACTTGTTTTGCATTGAAATTTTGCATATCATACAGTGTTTGGATTTGCATTGTTTTGCATCTTTATAAATCTGAAAATTACAAAAAAAAATGTCATTTTTCATCTCATTTAGATGTCATACAATTAAATTTGAAAATAAAAATAAAATTGTATTTCAAATTAGGCCTTGCATTTCATGTTTTCATTACATTTTTACATTAAATTTATGGAAAATCTGAAATTGAAGCTCGTTGTATCAAACTTGGAACTGAAAGATATAACTGAGAACATGCAAACCATTAAAAAATAGTTTAAAAACAGCTAACCAAGACCCATTCGCCCTTATTAGTGAATGAGTCCCTGATCAAGTCAAATCTGGACCTTCTGGCAACTGAAAAAGCATCAAAATTGACTCTGAAATCCAATGAAGCATTCTAGAAAGACCTAACCAGGACCCATTTACCCTTATTGGTGAATGACTCATAGTTAGCTTCTGATTTGCATTTTTAGAACATTATAATCTTAGTTTTTAGCTTCTATTTGGTGCTATTACTTTGCTATTTCAGTTTCTTTATTTGTTGCTTCATTAATTTCATTACATTTAGCTTAAATTGCTTCATTTTAGTGCATCATTAAAATTTCAAAAATTCCATCAAAATATTTCATTTTTAGCTTACTGCATTGTGTAATTAGTAATTTGCATTTCTTAGAATATGAAAATTGCATTTCATTCTAGGTTGTTTTATTGCCTCTTTACCATTTTAGGGTTTGCACACTAGGTTTGTAAAAATTACATGAGATTTACAACTTGGTGTCCTATTCAAAATACTATTATAAGATGTAGTTTGAGGCTCATGTCATCCCACAATATCTCACTTGTCATGGATCTTGGGTTTTCTGACTCTCTTTCTAATAGTGTTGAGAATCAACCCTCCATAGATCATAGTTTGCATACTTCACTACCCATGACTTCACCACCTACATCCAATGTGCTTAATGTTACCAACACCATCCCTACCATTACCACTTTCACTCAAGCTTTGGGGTCTACTCAAGGTCAAGGTGGAATTCCAATCCCGTCCTCCAAAATAGCAATGTCTATTGCTACATACACTAGCACACAACCTACAACAACATTCCAACCTACAAAAACATTCTAACCTACAACAAAATTTCAACCTACAACAACCATTCAACCAAACACAATAATCATACCTACTATCACCATATTCATTTCCATAAGTATTCTCGTAAGAATTCCTTCCACCTTTGAGCCTTCAAACACAATAATTTTGCAACAATCCAACTCCACCAATCTACAATTTTCTATCCCTCCACATACATACACTACAGCACCTTATTCCCCTCAAACTTATAACCAAAATGACCCTCCTATTAACTCACTTTTTCAAACCATGACATCCCTTCAAGAACAAGTGGAAACATTAAAATAAAATAATAACGGTCAACCTTTGCAATACATCAAGTCCACTCCATTTTTCGTTGACATATTAAGAGTAAAAATTCCATAGGGTATAGAGGTCCGTCAATTGGAGAAATATGGTGGTAAAGGAAATATTTTTAGCCATGTTTATACCTTCACAACCTTGTGTAGTGATTTCATCTTTGAGGATAAAATTTTGGCTAAGCTATTCCCTAGATCTTTGAAGGATACTTCTCTAGAGTGGTTTTCATCTTTACTAAACAATTCAATTTGTTAATTCAATGAACTCATTAATTATTTTTACAACCACTTCCATACTCATATGGCTCCGAAGATGACCCTTGTTGATTTAATGACATGAAAAAAAATAGAGGATGAGAAAGTAACTAATTTCATAGGAAGATATCAAACACTTTATTCACAAGCGAAGATTAAGATTCTTGATGTCGACCTTCAAATAATGTTCATTTCTAACTTACAAGATAAAATCGAAAGAAAACTTGAAATTTTTAGGTTTCCATCCTCCACACAATTATGTACAACCCTTTGTGACCATCAAAAATCAACTGGTGGCCATGATGTGAAAAATCCCCCTAGACATCCTGAAAAGTCTAAACCCATAACTCCAAAAAATTACCAACCTTTTAGGAAACAAAATAAGGAATTTTTACAATTAAACCCTCCTCAAACAAGTCAAAAAAACAATAATCAAGTGGCTGCTATAAATATGACAACTCCTTTTAGGGATAGAGAGAGAGAGAATTCACTCCTTTACCCAATACCCTTCATAATATCATGTTGCAGCTTATTGATAAGAACATGCTTACCTTACCTCCTGTTAGAGAATGTGACCCTAATATACCATTGCCTAAAGGATTTCAAAAAAATTCTTATTGTCATTACCATCAAACAAATGGACATAGTACATAATATTATAAACATCTTAAACATCTTGTGTAAGACCTTATTGACAATAATCAACTTTAAATTGGAGGTGTGAACGATCAAGGTAATAATTATGTAGCTCCTCCTAATCAAAATTGCAAATATTTACAAATCCAATGCTTAAGCACAATATTTCATTTATCAAAGATAGTGAAACAAAGAACGATGTGATGAATGTTGACATGAATGATGACACTATGAATACCATTGAACATCCCACAAATAATGTGATAGAATTTATCAAAGCTAGACCTTGTAAGGGATCATCTAGACAACCTCTTGACATTGCTTTTTCACAAAAAGAAATACCTAAACGTGCACCTAATGGTCCTATTTACATAGTTGGTCGAATAAATAATAATTCCACTAATGGGATATTGATTGATCCTGTCTATGGAGAGAATGTGATCATAGAAGAATTCTTATATGTGCATGAGCTATATCAAGAAACATATGATAACCCAAAAACATGGATTGTGACACAATGGATTCTCTTTCCCTACAATAGTCTTGATAGATCTCCCTTTAAAGGTGGGACCAAAAACATTAACAATCTCATTCTCCATCATTCTAGAATCAAAAGAATTTTGTGTGAAGTTAGGCTATCCATGGCTTCACTCCATGAATGTCATCCGTTCGATTGTGCATAAATTTCTAAAGTTTCCATTCGGAAATGGTATCTTCATTGTGCATCATAGTGTATTTCATCCAACCTCGACAAAAGGGAAATTTTCACTAGATTAATTTTGGCCCAAGCCTATGGAACCTATCAAGCCTCATGAAGATTTCTTTTTCAAATTATATCAAAAATTCAAGGAAAATAAAATAGTAGAACTATCCCTTCACAATATGCCTCAACCTATGACCTAACCAACCATCCTTGATGAGACAGTGATTGAACCAAAATCACTTTCTAACACACAAGAACAATCTATAGAACAATCTTCTGCGATTTCATACAAGAGACCATGAGATAGCACAAGCAATCCTATTGTCCCTCCTATAGTCAAAAAAGTTTACAAAGTCAAAGAGAAAGTGGTTGAGCAACTCCTTGTTGTTTCTTCTAGTCCTCACAAGGAAGGTAAGGAACCTATGATTGACAAACCCACTCTTACACAAAAAAAAAATGACAATAAACTAAAAAGAAATCAAAGTGCTAGAGAGTGTAGATGTAAACATCATGCTATTGCTTGTAGATTGAAATCTCAAGAAAACAACCATAACATGGAAAATTAAAATCTAAACCTGCCCAAAGCAATGCATGATGACTCTCAACCCTCACCGCAACGTAAACAAGAACATTTCATGGACATTGCTACTCGACCTCCTGCTGTGATTAACTTAGATGATGACATTGATATTGAAAATATTGATGAACAAGTGCATGATGAGTTGAATACATTATTTTCTTCTTCCATGAGCATAAATGAAAAATATCCTAAAAAGAATGTTGAACTTGGTGCACATCCTCTTCTTGTTGGTGTAATTGATTTTGATGCCATCCAAGAGTGTACAATATACTATCATTGCATGATCCAAATGATGAATCCCATGGGAAATGATTTGAAACTTTCAACTTGTCCGCTCTTGGAAACATTAGGAAGAATACTCTTTAAGAGGAAGATTGTTACATGAACAAAGTAAAATACCCTTTAATTTTTTTTTACATGATATAAAAAAGCATTTATATTGTGGTGCTAAAGTTATCAAGAGGATATCTTTGGTATGGTTAGTATGATGGGAAGTCGATATATTGGCATGAATTTATCATTATATGGTGAGAATTTGATAAATTGGCATGTCTTTCTCACTAAACCATTTCTTTGGGACAACTCACCTAGTAGATAGAATGAGGTTCCACTACCCCAAAGTGAGAATACATTTTTGGGATAACTCACCTAGTGGATAGACTATGGTTCCACTACCCTAGTGTGAGAAACATATGTTATGGAAAAATAGCCCTGTCCCACATTGAGTTGGAACAGTTGTGATTGATCCTTTGGTTTTGTTTATTTTTGTCCTTTGACAGGGAATGATCATGTATCTTTGTTATTTCTGCATAATTAAGTGTCTTTTATTTCTACTTTAGTGTGAGTTTGACATGGGGTCATCCTCTCAATAAAGTGGGGGAAAAAATGTAGTGTCAAAAAAAGTAATCCTTTTTCACACTTAGTTTGGATAATTGACATAAATTGGAATTAATGACATCTTGGAGTGGTGTTGTAATGTGTTGTACACATTCACACTATTCTAGGACCTTTATTTAACTAAAAAATGATTTAATTGATCCTTTACAAAGGTGTTGTAAAGTGTTGTAACACACTTTCACACTTTTCTAGGATGCATTTGCTTAATTAAGCCTAATGGGCTCCTTTCTGAATAAAATGTACATAATGTGTACCTTGTTAATTGTTGTAAAGTGTTATAAAGCACCTTCACATTTATCTAGGTGGAAATTAAAATTAATTGTGGGTAATTGGAGTAATTAACCCCTTTAATTCAAAATTAAGCACACCTCCCGAAGATTTATCCTAAAACACTTTATAATTTAATTAATAAAATATTTAATTGGGAAAAATTTGGTCCTAGTAAGTTCAACTAGGACCCATTTTCCCTTGATGTCAAAAGGGACCTCCATTAACATGACCCCACTTTCTCAATTGATTCAGAATGGGTTTTTAACCCTCTTTCAATCCCCTCAGGTTAGGCCCTGGTAAATTGAGCTAGGACCCATTTTCCCAAGGTGGCGAATGGGTCCTCCATTAATGATACCCCATTTTGAATATCATTCTAGCGGGAATTAAATAATGTTTCTTTCCAGATTTGGTGTCAGCCTTAATTCTTTAAATTTTGGGGTTAATCTCCTAATTAAGTATAAATAAGTGGTTAATTCACATTGTTTCTACTAGAAAATTTATGAAGTATCCTATAAATTTCAAGAGAGCATTATAGAGCATTACAAGAGCATTCATAAGGAATTTCAAGGTGGATTTTAAGAGTCTACTACAATAATTCAAGATCATATCATCATGACAAGGGTTTGATGCCTGCAGTCATGTTGTTGAGCTAAAGAAGTGGATGTAGAATTGAAGATCTACTTACAAGAATTGTTCAAATAAAATTCAAGGATCCTAGATATACATTCTTCATGGCCACTATATGTTAGTTTGCATATTTGATTCAAAAGATATTATCCAAGGTGATATCTATTTACATATTTCATGTTTCATGCTTCATTTCATTTATTTCATCATTTAGTTTAATTACCTATAAGGGGTTTGACTGAGGAAAACCCCCATTCACTAAAATTTTTTTTCTACCCTTGAGTGTGTGATTTTATATTTACAAGTTGAAGATCAAGTTGAGCAAGATTTGCAGCAAAATTGTCAAAGTTGCAAAAGTTATCATTCAAAGTGAAAAATCAAAGAATTGAATATACAAAATTACATATATACTTCCAAAACTTGATAACAAGGAATTTGAGAGTGCATACATTAAGGAACAAGACCTTGAAATTATTTTTCCAAAACCCTAAAATGACCCATTCTCCATTGAAGATGAATGAGTCTATTGTAGCTCAAAAACAATAACTTTTTGGCTAGGTACACAACATTTTATTCTCTAAAAACTTCACTCAGTTGCTATAATAGTTAGGAAAAATTTATGATTGTTATTTGTATCTTTTAGCCCTCATAATTATGTGTTTCATAGCATTAAAAATTAGTGGTTCATCACTTTGATCTATTCATTTTGGTGAACCCTATTATACATGAAACAACGATTTCATGCTTTTACCCTATCATCTTCATGGTCAACAAGGATTATTGCATCATGAAGCTATGGATCCAATGACAGTATGGATCCCTAAAATGGGATACGAGGTTGTTGAAGATGTGATTACTGGTCTGGTAGATCATATGTTAAGTATACCTTAAGACTCTAAAGAAGGAAGGTATGACACATATGCAGAAAAATCTAGTGAAGTACATATGGAGCAGAAGAAAATGGAGATCACAAGGAATGTGGAAAAGATGAAGGCACAAGTAGTGGAGATGATGGGAATATGAAAGGGCCTTTTGGAGAAATATAAATGCATGTCTAGTCCTTTGGAAGGTGACCCTAATGTTAGAAGGTTAGGTAGGACCTGCAACCCCTCTTTGTTTCCTCCTAAGTCCTTTGGTACTAAGCCTAATGTTGGTGTGGAAAGAAAGAATCAACTAGTACCCCTATGAAAGAGTAGAGTGCTCCACATAGAAGAAGAATTAAAACAAAAGATACAAAAGAAAGGTATGTTGGATATGATGATGAATAAAAAGAAGAAGGACCTCAGTTGGTTTGAAAAAAAGAAATATGATGTCTCTCAAGAGATAAGTGCAAAGAAAAATAGAATTGATATTGTGGATACAAACAATGAAGAAGAAGTGGAGAAGAAGAAGAATAAATTTAAAATACATGTGAGAGACAAGAATTATAGGAAAGAAGAAAAGGTGGAAAAAGCTAAGGGGAAGAAGGAAAAATCCCCTTTCGAAAATAAAACATAATGTCACTATTTAATGTAGTTTTTGAGCATGGAATGCTAGAAGAGACTACCAAAATGTATTCAAATTTAGATGAGGTAGATAATGCTACTATTGAATAAGTAATTATGAAATATATGGTAAATTTTTGCACTAGTTTTTCACAAATTGAGAATCAATTACTAGATGACTTGAAGAATGTTTTAAGCATGTTGATACAAGAAGCAATACATGCAGATGCTAGAATAAGGGAAGAATACCTAGAGAAGATTGGTTCTTCTATGTTATAAGAAGATAGAGCAATATTGAAATAGTTCTACAACAAACAATTTAGAACAAAATAAAGGATTAGTACATTGATAAGCAGGGATGAGGATGATATAGCAAAGTTAAAAAATGAGAACTACAAAAGTTGGAAGAGATTAAAAAAGATATAAGTGTGTCTCTTGAAAATGGAAGTGAAATGCAATATGAAACTGATGTCCCAGATGTTAACGAGCCTGTTGAGGATGCTCCAAAAAATGTAAGTGAGTAGAAAGAAGAGAAAATGCAAGAAGATGTGGGAATAGATTATATCCTTCAAGTAGTGGAGAATGTTGGAGAAGAAAAGAATGAGGAAATACAAAAGGAGCATGTACAAACTAAGAAAAAATTACCTCCTCGAGACATAGGGAAAGACACATATAGATCATAATATAGATCCTCAAATTCTTCCATTTTACCATATATATAGATCCTAATATAGTCAATCAACAAAACCCCATATGGACATGTGAAAAAGTGCCTAACAAGTCATCTTCAATAGATTTCATAGGATATTTCTTGAATTTCAATTGTGGTTTCTCAGTTACTTCTATAACCTATAGTGTAGCCATTGTAATATAGATTCAAACTTCTTTCCAAACAAAGTTCTTCGAATACTATGGTAAATAGATTTGTAAGTACCTTTTTCTCTGCTTGTTGAACTAGGGTTTTAATGCACTAAATCTCAATTCACCTAGATCACTTTGAATTTTTTCCTCACTACTCTACTCCTCAAATGATTTTGTGAAATGATTTTTTTTTAATGAAATCACTTATAATCCTTTGATCTGATCTAATTTTGTAATAAATAATTCAAACAGTAAAGGTTTAAACCCTTCATTTGTATGCATAGTCAACTTCTGAAGCTCCACAAACTTTCACATCATATTTTCTTCAGAAATCTTCACCAATAGATCACTATGTTGATCTTGATCATATATCTTCATGCTAAGGCATCAACACCTCTTCTCTGGTGGGGGACAAAATATTTTCAGTAAAGCTCCCCTTAAGCGAAATTTCTTGAATTAGTTTCTAGAGGAAACATCTACATTGGAGGATGGTACAAATTATTTCTCTTAATATATTACATTTCCTTATTTGTTTCTACTAGATCATCCTTTTACTAGTTCATTCCTCTTTATTGGTTGATCTGAATCCTTATATTTTTTCTTCTGCAAAACTTGGATATATGTCCAAGTCTGCTACAGTTGTAGCATACAACATTATTCTAAGAAAAATCCCTTCCATTCATTCTATATCTGCATTTATTAACTTTATGTCCAAATCCATTGCATGTACATAACATTAACCATTGAAGGATTGAATCATTCTACCATTGTTATATCCATTCATCATTTTAATTCTACACTCACTGGCCTTATGGCCAAATCTTTTTCATATAAAACATTGACCATAAAATGATTGAATCATTAAATAGGTCTTGTGGTATTATGTGGGATCTATTATAGGTCCATGTCGACACACTTTAAGTTATTTTGAGTTTTGAATATTTGTGTAAGATATGTTTGAAAGTTTTGAAGTTGAATAGTTATATTTTGGGTGTTACATCTAATTAGGCTAACCTAATTGATGTTAGAGTTGATGTAGATATATAGGTCAAATCTTTTTTTGGTGTTTTTGGGAATGAATTGAATAGAAGATTATGAATATTGAGAACATCCTACATGAAAATATTATTATCTAGTAGTGTGAATTTAAGTTGTGAATGTTGAGTATAAGATTGAAGTGATGAAAATGAAAAAGAAAATAATAGTGTTAGATCTAAATTAGATGAAGATACAATTTTAATAGTTCAAAATATGCTGTGAGCCACAATATCTCTTCTATCTTTTCTTTGTGGGCAGTGAGTCCACTTGTAGTGAGCACTTATGTAAACATACTATAATTGATTATAATATATTGTGAGCTAACCCTCACCATGAATTTTCCCATTTTGGGTTTGGGTATTTGTAGGATCATGGTGGGCCAAAAAGTGGCGATATGATCCAGGTATGTGTAGGGTATGTGACTGACAACTTTATTTTATCCAAAATTGATGAAATGAAAGGGTTTTTAAAGTAGATTCTTAGACTTCTACCAATATAAATTATTCTTTACATTGAATTTAATAAATAATTATTATTCATTTTCTATTTGAATTACGACTAAAGTCCTAATTGATAGGCTGATTGAAAAACATCTATAGCTTGCAAATGGTATCACATTTTTTGAATTCAAAACATGTGTCACATTCTATGCTTCACATACTATAGGATTAAAAAAATATATTGAATTTCATGAAGTTTTGACCAAGTTAAGGTGGTCAGACATACAAGTTTTTATATTTTTTAAAATTTGTAATAAAAAATTCATAATTAATTATTTACTTGGAAAAAAATTACAAAAAAATATGCATCACATCCGGACATGAGTCCTCTACTTATATCTAAAATATTATAAAAAAATATTGTCATTTTGTTGTGGTTGCGATGGTTAGACAAACAACTACTTATTTTTTCATTAAAATTTAATTACTACTGCATTGAAATTTCAATTTTCACCAAATAGATTTAAAAAAAAGAAAAAAAAACCTAGTAGTTTAGATCTACATTCAATTTGATACAAATTATTTTCTTACATATTTTTAAAATAATATAGATAAATTATTCAAATTTTTACGTCAAGTTGCCTAACTCATATTTTTCTGAATTTTTTGCCACTTAAGGGCCTATTTTTTCCATGATGATTCTGCACATACCCGTTTTATACATAATAGTATTGGTGTTCATGTGTTATGTGGTATTTTTAATATTTCATGCTTTCTTTCTTTATTATAGTTGGATATGCTTTGGTGATTAGTTGTTTAATTTTTGAATGGTTTACGAGAATACTGATTCACCCCTATCACTATTCTTTGTGTTCAACAAACCACACCACTATATGATAAGGAAGAAACACATATGAAAATAGTGTATGATCTAATAAAAAAATAAATATTTGGCATAGCACATGAGAGGTAGAAAAGAAAAGTATCTAAAGGGTTGTATCCACTATCATGGGATGCATGAATAAATATAAACAAATCAAGGAAGAAATTAAGACCCAAGTACGCGAGTTAACAATATTTAATACCTTTAAATGGGTTGAAATATTGCATTGCACTCACACCTACTCTAAAATATTGAAATAAATGATCAAAATGTAAAGTGCAGTGCAAGAAAATAGAGGATGGACATACATAAAAATAGATAAATATTTAATGTAAAATACATTCAAGCATGTATAAGTAAGATGAAATGTAGATCTTTAAACCTCAATAATATTTAACGTTTAAGGTTTAGGGTTTAGGAGTCTAGGGTACATATAAGAAAAATTAACAAGTTCTTAAAAAAACTATAATTTATTTTGAACATTAGAACTTTTAATACTTAATTATTATTTATTTAAATGTTATATATATTGTAGTGTAGAAAAATATCGTCATTTACATGTTCACACCTAATTTGGGAATAATTAATATCACCTTGATCTAGTGTTGTAATGTTTTTTGCGCATTCACATTTGGTTTAGGGTCCTTTTAAGCTAAGTAGACATAATTTTCCCTTAATTTAGTGTTGTAAAGTGTATTTATTTACACCTTCACATTAAGCTTTGGACCCTTGAAAACTAAATGGACTTAATGGTTCCCTATTTAGGGTGTTTTAAAGTGTATCCTAACACTTTCACATTAATCTAGGGCTTCATTAATAAATTGGGCTTCTTTATGCTTATTTGTCCTTATTTTTCATCCATGAGCCTTAATTAATACATCTTTATGAGGATAATCCTGACATACATCAAGTAACCAATCAAAAATTAATGTTTTTGGATTGTATGACCCAAATTTAGTGATCTAGGACTCATACGCCACATTGGGCATATGAATCTATAGAACAAAGATCCTAGCACCTACAAAACACAAGAAACAAACACATTAGAAGATTCAAATGCAAGCCAAGATCAAAGTTCCCCATAAAATCCATTAGCAATGCTCAAAATAGGAATAACAACAAGAACACAATGAAAAAGCAAGGAGATAGATCAAATCCTATTAAAAACATGCAAACTCTTGATCTTATGGGGGAGTTGGTTCCAATTTGATGTGGAAATTGGCCCTTTCCCAACTCCTATGAAAGATTTTGATGATTTGATGATGATTTATCCACTTGGTGATTGCTTCAAATGAACTCCATGGAGAAAACCTACAATAACCTAGCCATGCCTTGATGAAATTGATGAAAATGCTAATGCTTGAAGATGAAATTGAGTATAGTAAGTTTTCTCAAATTGTGGATGATCAAATGAGGAGAGAAACCTCTTATTTATAGAAAGACAAGATAGAGAAATTCCCAAAATAAAGCAATGTGAGACTAAATTTCAACCAATGGCCAAATTCCACTTGTCAAGATGTGAATGGGTAAAGGATGTGCAGATTTTGATGAATGTGCTCATAAATGCAATTAGGTGGAATTTGAAAATAGTGAAATGACATGTAAGAGGGAAAAGGAATGTCTTAAATGCCACTTGGCTCAATGTATAAGATGTAATAAATGTCTTGTTGGAAGACAAAGTCCACTTGGAAGGCTTTCAAATTTGAAGGAATATTCTCTAAAAGATGCCAAGCTGAGAGAAAATAGAGATTTAATAAATGAATTAAATGTATTTTCATGTGCAAGTGGTAAAATCTAGAGGATGGGACATGGATTAGAATTAAATTAATTAGGGGTTAATTAATTTAATGAGGGATTAGATGATGTGACTAATTGATTTAGATTTATGGGTTGATTTAAATCAAAATATGAGAAGAATGTGATTTGGATTTAATTAAAAAAATATTTTTGATTTATTTAATTAAAAGGGATGAATGCTAGATTAAATCAAATAAGGTTTTAATTTATTTAATTTAATAAGATGAATTTAGATATTTAATCAAATAAAATGAATTATTTAATTAAATAGAGATATATGGTTAATTAGATCAGATTGATTGATTTAATTAACAAGAGAGGATGACTTAATCAGATAAATGATTTATTTAGTTAAGGGAAAAAAATTGATGAATTTAATCAAATAAGGGTATTCGATTAAATGATTAGATCGAGGGATGATTAAGGATGAAACGGTGTTAATAATTGAGATCAAGCATGTAGCATCAATCAATACATTTTATTTGTCTACATTTTGCCCCTCTTTGAAGTAGTGAACTTGTTGCGCTGATTCAAAGAATAAATTGTCTCGATCCAAATTAAAATAAATTTTGATTTCAAAATTTTCCCTACTATTGCCTTAGTAGGTGAAACATGCCAATATATTTCCCCCTCAAGAGATCAGATGAAAATTTAAAATTTTTGGTGATCTTGCGAAAAAAATGGCCAAGGTGCTCGACAGGTCCAAAAAGGCTCCATAAGGTCAAAAAATGAGATAAAACACAAAATATAGTACAAAAACAGCTCTCAGATAGAGAAAAAAGGGATTGGGGGACCAAAATCCTGACAAGATGACTAAACGGGGTCAAAAAACCGTAATTTCTAGGCTTAAATAGGCCTTGAGGGGCCACTTCCAATTCATTTTCACATTCAACCTTAAGATATTTTGCAACTTTGAGCTTTGACACCATCATAAGATGGCATAACAATAGCTTCCCCCACAGATTTTTGACAAGTTACAAACACATTAGAGGCTTCCTAGCACTAGACCACCGATGAGTCGACTTGACCCAACTTTTTTTTTCAATTTTTGTGTGCATTTAATGCTTTATGAAACTAGGTCCTTAGGAGTGGTTCTATATTGCACCACTAAAAAGTTTAAACATTTCCGCTTGGACTCAAAATGCACCACCATCATGAGTAGCGATGTCACGGTGTAGTTTGGAATTTGGCTTTAAATTCCAAACCCAGTCACCTGTGCAAATTGCACCATCACGCTCCTCTTTAAAATTTAGGGTTTAGGTTAAACTTAAGCGCCTTCTCAAATTACAATTCCACAATGGAGTTTGGAAGTTTAAAGCTTCTAGCTATGTAGTTTGGAGTTTGCAAACTACACCGCCCTCATAAACAGTGATGTTGAGGTTGTTTCGGGATGTTGAGACAAACCAGGATCAAGTTTTTTTTGATGAATCTTAACACAGTAACTTTCCTGATGCAGGAGGAGGTGAGAGAGATCTATTCACATGAGCACAGGTCCTAAGAATTTTTTGGAATTTTGGATGATTTGTTTGATTGTCACCAAGAGCATCTGAGGTGGATCGGACTTTGGTACATTGTGTATGCACCACCCATTCAAACACACCTGGGCATGCTGACAACACTCGTTGAGAGATGGCGCGGTGAGACATCCTCTTTCCACCTCTTGGAAAGTGAGGCAATAGTCACACTAGAGAATGTGTGGCAGATTCACATATTTCCCATCCATGGAGAGCAAGTGATATACAACACAGATTCTAGGAGGGAGGCCTACTATGACATTATGGGCCTTGATCAACTTGTTTTCTATGAGGGTCAAATTGAGTTAGAGTGTTATAGGCTCTCTGTGTCACCCTTCCACCTTGTTATTGCAACCATCATATCATGTCTCGTTGCACTAGATCGGGGGGGCCGATACTTCAGTCCTACATGGGGGCTCACTTGGGGGCACATGGTTTGGTGACAAACACTATTTGTGTGGGGGTTACTTCTTCTAGCCTCACTGTACAGAGATTTACATGAGTTTTCCTATCTCAATGACCGAGCACTAGGGGCTAGCCCTACACTTTTGCATTTCTGGGCTTGGGAGCACATTGTTGTGCTTCGTCTGAGAGTTATTCCAATTCCCATGGAGCTAGATGATTTGGTTGTATGGAGATACAGAGGAGGTGTCTCATTCACCCACATAGGACAACACAAGATTCCTCATTAGAGGATAGTTCTTGATGAGATGAGAGTATTTACATGGAAGCCATATCTTGGATGACCCGCATGGTTTGATGATGTTCAACAACTCTTGTTCACTCGACAGGACATACTAATATAAGGTAGTGAGTACATGATGCTCGAGATATACCTACCAGGAAGAGTACAAAGATAGTTCAGAGAGCCACATAATAGGCCAGATGATTAGTATGTGGCAATTTTGCACAGACTATGAACTAGAGCTCCTAGGGCTGTTACATTCCTATGCATAAGGAAGTGCAGAGTTTTATGCAGTTGGTGGCTAGACTGTGGCCATATAATCAGTGGTAGGCCAATGTAGGGACCTCACATGCATACATGGATTGGTTCAGACTACCTCTTTGTTTGACAGTTCTAGGGACACCATTTGCTCGATGCAAAGCTAGAGGAAGAGGGGCAGGTCGAGGCCGAGGGGACAAAGACGAGGACTAAAGAGGTAGAGGACCACCGCTTGATCATGATAGGGGGCCACAAGATTAGCCACTCCCAGATCTATAGGTGGGGGAGTAGAGACATGATGTCCCTCGATAAGACCAAGATTAGGGATGACAGGATAGGGTCTTGACACTACCCAAGGATAGGGATCAGGACCAGCCACTTGTGCAATGACCTCCCCAACTAGACCTTGGAGATGGCTAGATTTTGTAGTTATAGGCATAGGTGCAGACACTGGTAGCCAAGAGAGATCAGTTATGGCTAGAGTGGGACCAAGCAGCCTAGTAGAGACAGGTTGCTAAGCTATAGGAAGTGGCTAAGATGGGTAGACAATAGCAACTAGAAAGCATGGCTACATCTTCCTCTTAGAGCATAGTATTGCTTCGAGCATACATGAAGGCCATCTAGGAGGCCGATTATTATAGGTTACATTATTACCAAGTCGTGCCATGAGTAGCGTGGGTCTTGGATTTTTCACAGAGGACCAACCACTGACGCGCAGAGGATCACAGAGAGAGAGTAGGTGGCAAGGGAAACAACCAATAGGGTTATGCCTATTTTTGATGGAGACGGTATTATTTTTGTGCCCCATGGGCCATTGTACTCCATTTATATACACATGTACATTGATCCAATTTTTTGAACCATGAAAGTGTAGTTATTTTTGTAAGAATTGGCTATGAAGGTAGCCACCCAAGATCTAGAGGCCTAATAGAAAGCACAAAAGAGAGAGATAGAATATGACAAGAATAAACTGTATTCAATGTCAATAATATGTGATGATAGAATGGTACTCAATACAATGTACATAGGAGACCCCTTGGATATATAGCCAAGGTGAGAACATAGGAGGGCATAAGATTATGACAAGTGTCATAATCTTATGACATGAGACAACAATGAAAAATTATCACTCCATCTAAAGTGGAAAAGGATAATGTGATAATCTCCACAAAAGGTGGATCACCCACAAAAGGTGGAGAGATAATCACATGATGTGTCCACAAAAGGTGGAAGTGATGTGGTAATGAGATGTCAAGTCCACCAAAGGTAGAAAATCTCCTACAACCTCCTATGTTGTCCCTAAGTAAACTTAACTAAGGTGTAATTATGACCTAGGACAAGGTACAAGACATTTAATTACACCAACACCCCCCCTTAAGTGCAACTTAGGGAGAATGTACACAAATGCAAACAATGCAAGATGGGTCCTAGCAACTAGGCCATGTTAGGTACCCATGTACAAATGCAATGAAATCTCTCACAAGTGGAGTGAAGATAGAAAAACCTAGTGGGAAAAAACTACCCCCCAAAAGAGAGATGAGATACAAAAAATCCTATGAACATAGCTTGAGAAGGAAAAAACCCCATGTGAGGAAAAATTCCCCCCCATACAAGAGAAGAAGAGAGACAAGGTAGCCCCCCCTCAATGTACAATGATCACCCATGGAAGAAGCTCAAGAAGGAATGAAGAAGCTGCTCCAAAACTGTCGAACAACATTCCTCCCCTTGGGAAGAAACAATACCAAAGGTGTATGAATGAAGTCTCCCCAATCCACAAGTGAAGAAGGAAGAACCCTCAAAATGGAAGAAGTCTTTGAAATCTGCTCAAATGTCCCTATGTTGATGCTGAAAGATGCCTTTCCCAAACCATGTGAAGCTGCAATGGAGTCACTTCCTGGAAAATGTGAGAAACCCTTTGCAACAACCCTCTCATCAACTGAAAAAGACAACTCAAGATCTAGCAAGGATGTAGGTAGAACATACTCCAAAGACGATGTCTCCTCAAAAGAGAAAGTGGCCTCCTCCAACTGCTATACATGTGCATCCACAATCACATCAACCTCAAAAGACTGATCATGTAGAGGAGGGTCAGAGTGTTCCCTCGCAACAACTGAAGAAGAATCACCTTCATCAAAGAGAAGATGTAAGTAATCAAGTGTGTCTCCCAAATCTACAATGTAGGATTCCACAAACAAACTGCCAATGTCTGTCAAGTAGTCATCCCATGAAACTACTGCTGGAAGACAAGGTATGCACTGTTGCACTAAATCACAAGGTACTGAAACTATCAGAACACAAGTATCATCAGGTGCATCAGTCAATGTAGAAGATGGAGTATCAATAATAGGTTCAAGAACCTTAGGAGTAGAGAGCACTCCAAGATTCAAGTAACCATACTCAATCTCATCAAGTTTGTCCACACTAGGGTGAACCGAATCATCAATAGGAGAAAAATATGAGAAGGTGTAGAACCGAGAACGATCATCAACCTCCCCAATTGCAACAAGAGCCCTGCTATGCAAATCCCGAACAATGACAGAATCTGGTGTGAACTCTACACTCTTTCCTGTACCACTATGTGTAATCTGATAGATGGAAAGGATGTTCCTTGACAAAGTAGGCACACATAGAACATCATTGAATGCTCCACCTTCAACGTCAATAGACCCCTTCCCACAAATTGCCAAAGAAGTGTTGTTGGCCATCAAAATGGGTGGTGATGAACAAGAATCAAATGAAGAATACACATCCTTGGACGAAGTCATATGATGCGAAGCTCCTGAATCAAGGATCCACCTATCTGAATTGGAATCTGCAAAAGCAAGAAATGCTTGCCCCTTATGTTTTTCATATTGAGATGATGAAGAAGGAGATGAGCTTGATGTTGTTGCCATGAGAGTTGTACTTTTTACCTTAGAAGAAGTGGAAGGAGATGAGTCCTTCTCTTGATATGCAGCTGGCAAGTTGATGTTCTTCTTAAGGATACGTTTCAACTCATCAATTTGCTTAACATGACAACGATGCTCATCATGAAGCAATATGATGAAGTTGAGTTTTTTTGTGGAGGAGTGGATTGTTTGTTCTCTCCTTGTGGCTTTGGTGAAGATTGCTTTTGGTCCTTCCCTTTGCTTTGCTTATTAATGCATGATTTGTTTTTAAAAAAAACTTGATTAAAAAGTTTAATTTAAAAGCATTATTTATGAAAAAACTTTATTATTAAAATAATAAAGAAAATGAAATTTTTTAATTAAAAACTTTATTAAAATCATAATAAAGAAAAAAAAAAGAAAAAACATGATTTATTTTTAATTATTAAAAAACTTTAATTAAATTTATTAAAGGAAAAAAATTAGAAGTTTTATTATTATTATTTTTAAAAAACCTTAACAAAAATATTTATTAAAAGTTTTTATTTTAAAAACTTTATTAAAAATTCATAAAAAAGTTTTAAAAAACTTAAAAAAACATAAAATAAAAAAAGTTTTATTAAAAACTTTAAAAAAATCGGAACGGACAGGCAACGGTGACCCTCGGCAGACTGCTACAGGTATAGATTAATACAATTTTTTAAAAAAATTTGATTTATAAATTTGATTTAAAAATCAAAAATTTTGATTTTAATTTTTTTTTTAAAGATTTAAAAAATAAAACTGCCAATATTTATTTTCAGAAAATAAATAAATAAATAAATAAATATATATATATTGTAATAAAATCGTATCTGCGCAGGTAGGGCCGTACGACCCGCCTGCTAAAAAAATTTGCCTCTGAGAGCAACTTGCTCCGATTCGGACAATTTGACAGTCGATTTAAGGGTTTTTGGCCCTTCTGGATGCAATGGAGATGTCCTTTTCGGCTGAAAATGCTCCGAAGAGGTAGCTAGCTCATGGATCTGACAACCACCTCCAATCTTCAACCCTTTGCAGATTTGGCATCCGATGTCCAACTGAGATGAAACAAAAGACAAATCTGACTATCTCGACACTCCAGATGCAATGGTGAGCTCAGATTTGATGCAACAAGCTCCCAAAAAGCACCTGCAACACAAGGCCAAAAGTGGAACCCTCCAAGAATCTCTCCAAAAGACTAACTAAAGGCACTCCAATAACTCTGATACCATGTAAGAATTGGCTATGAAGGTAGCCACCCAAGATCTAGAGGTCTAATAGAAAGCACAAAAGAGAGAGATAGAATATGACAAGAATAAACTGTATTCAATGTCAATAATATGTGATGATACAATGGTACTCAATACAATGTACATAGGAGACCCCTTGGATATATAGCCAAGGTAAGAACATAGGAGGGCATAAGATTATGACAAGTGTCGTAATCTTATGACATGGGACAAAAATGAAAAGTTATCACTCCATCTAAAGTGGAAAAGGATAATGTGATAATCTCCACAAAAGGTGGATCACCCACAAAAGGTGGAGAGATAATCACATGATGTGTCCACAAAAGGTGGAAGTGATGTGGTAATGAGATGTCAAGTCCACCAAAGGTGGAAAATCTCCTACAACCTCCTATGTGGTCCCTAAGTGAACTTAACTAAAATGTAATTATGACCTAGGACAAGGTACATGACATTTAATTACACCAACAATTTTGATGATATATATGATGGCGTTGATTCAATGATATATGATGTGTTTTATTCTAATTCTATACTTTATGGATTCCTTTAATTTTTATATGCTATGCAATGTGATGCTATGATGTGCATGATTTTCTATGTGATGATGCAAATGTGATGAGATGTTTTCCTTTTCAATATCTTTTCTGATGTACTATATGCTGATGTATACTATAATGATGATATGATATGATGAAATGATGTTTTATGAAACAATATATATGTGCTATGATATGATGGTTATGATATGAAAGTGGATGCTTTTGATATATGATGTATGATGTATATGCGATAGCGTAATGGATGCTTATATGTGAGATGGGATGCTTATGTGATGCAAATGATGCTATGAAGATGCAAATGTTTATAATGCTATGGGACGTTTTCTTTCGTGTTTATATAATGGATGCATATGTATGATTTATGAGATACTTAGAATAACCAATCTATATTATATATGAATGAAAATTCAATGCATGTGTTATGATTAATGTTTTCTATGTGATATGATATGCAGTATGCAATATGTTAATGGTTTCTTGGATGCACAATAAATGCAATGATGATAATGATTTGTGATTAACTGTCATGGTACCATGTTCATGCAAAAAGCAAGAAATAGAAGAAAACAAGAGATTCCAACAAGACACAGGATGATGATAATGATGATGATTACTTTCCGAGGAGCTGGGATTTTCAAAGGGACAATTACCTTATGTTTGATTACACACATAAGTATGATGCATCAAGGTATAAAGAACCAGGATGTCATTGTACCTAGTGTGATGGAATTTGACTCGATAATCAGATTGAGAGTATTCTTTTTCACACTTGGCATATGGAACCTTATTCAAAATGTATTTTAGATATCACAGACATCTCAGACCAAAACATAGAAAAGAAATCCTTCCTATGTGTTCAACAAGATACCTAAAACATCCTCCCTAAACTCAAACAAAGTATGCATGACCAAGGTTATATTACAAAACTATTCAACAAGCTCAACAAACAAAAGATAATGATCATTTACCCATTCCTATCTCTCTAAATCCTTTGTTTGGACATCATCGAGAGGTCTTTGGAATGAACGCAATAAGATAAATCAAAAGAGAAAGACAAAGTAAACAAACAAGTTGATGTTCTTCAAAACCGCTAGCCAAGACTAAACTACGGTGATGCCTGATGTTGATGTCTATTAAAGGAAGGATGCATCCTAGGACATGATGATATCAGATGATTGATTTGGGACTAATTGGATGATAGTATATTGACACAAAGAGTTGACTAACTTGTTTACTTACTAACCTAGACTTGACACTTTGATGTTTAAGTTTTCATATTTGAACCTGCTAGACTTGTTTCCGATTGTTTCACCAAAGGTTGGGGATGATGATGATTTATTATGAGTGAAGTTTATTTCGGGTGAAAGCGAGATGAGACAGATGAATTTTTTCTAATATTTGGATTTTTTTTGGAGTTTTTTGAAATGTTTTGAGGCATTTTTTTTGGTATATTCAATATTTTACAAATGTTTTGATTTTCAAAATTTCTAATTTTTTTGGGGTTTCTAAGATTTTAACCAAGATACTAACCTAAAGACCTATCCTAGGGGCCTTTGGAGCTGATCAATAGATTAGCCTTGCCTATGTTATACACACAAAGACCATGTAGTTTGAATAACACAAACTCAATTATTGATTAGATATGAACAAATGGATTGCCAGTTTATTATGGACTCCTAAAGGACTGTCCTAAGTGTCTCAGGGAATGATCAAAGATCAACCTTGCCTATGTTTAAGGCTCAGAGACCCATAGTTTGACTGGCGACTCTATTTTTGAAATTTTGACCTATTTTTGGATTTTGAATGTTTTGAATGTTTTATGATTTTTGTGATTTTATGACTGTTTTTGGGTTTTTTGATTTTTTGATGTTTTTCGATTTTTGGATTTTTTGATGTTTTTTGATGTTTTTGATTTTAGGGACCTCAAGAATATACATGAATCTAATCTAATGAGAAAATTCCCCTAGCACGATGCAATAGACTACTTCAATAAAGGAAGGACAAACCGACCTTGAGAATGGGAAGAGTAGTACTAGGAGGGATCATAACACAAACACATGGCCAAGCTATGATGTGGACGTGGATGGACGATGGAAGTGTAATGGATGTATGATGTAGAATGGGCCATGAAGATCCTGGTGGATGGAAAACTGTGTTTATTTACACAAGGCACTTGCTTGACAGGTTTTCACCAAGGTACTTGCCCAAAGCACCACCGAAGTGGTTTTCTATAGAGGACGATTTTTCTCATTACTGTTTTTGATCCTTTTATGATTTTTTGGGATTTTTGTTTTTTTTGAGTTTTTTTTTGTCACCATGATGCCTGTTTGCTAGGTTTTCACTAGGGTGACTATTTTTTAGGACATTTTCTATTTTTTTTATTTTTTGGTTCTATAGCTTGAAAGATTTAGGCATAAAATTTTTTGATATGGGAGTTGTTGATGGGCTCCTACAGAGGCTCAAATTTGGGTGTTGATAATTGATATGCCCTTGACTTGTAGCTCATTGTGATGATGAATGGTACCAACCAGTTAGGTTCAAATTTTCTTTTTTCATTTGGGTTTGGGACGTTCTTCTAGTTCTCCTTTAGCACAAGTTCTCTAACTTGAAAGGTCTTGCTCCTGATCTTCTTGTTATAGCTCCTCTTGAGTCGGTTCTGATAGACCTGCATATAGTTCAATGCTTTTATACATTTCTCATCTAGTAGCTCCATCTCATTCAATCTTGATACTCGGTATTCTTCATCTGTGATGAGGTTTTGCAATGATATTATTAGTGACAGAAGCTCAAATTCAATAGGTAATATGACTTCTGATCCCTAGTCTAGGGAGAAGGGGGAGGCACTTGTTGGTGTGCAGATGCTAGTTCAATAGGCCCAGAGGGCAAGATTTAGCTACAGATGCTAGTCATGACCTACATCATTGACTGTCTTTTTGAGGATTTTTAGAATGGTTTTATTGGTGGCTTCTGTTTGGCCATTACCTTGGGGATAATATGAAGTGGAAAAGTAATGTTGGATTTTGAATTTTTCACAAAGGTCACGAACATCATGATTCTTGAAAGGTGTCCCATTATTTGAAATAATAGCTTGGGGAACACCATATTGGCATATTACATAGTTGTGGATAAACTTTGATATCTTCTTTCTAGTGATGTATGTCATAGGGATGGCTTCCACCCACTTGGTAAAGTACTTAGTCACAGTTATGATAAACTTGTGGCTACTGGATGAGGTGGGGGCTATTTTTCCAATGAGATTTAGTCCCCACTATGAAAAGGGACATGGTGTAATGATGGGATGAAGCTCTTGAGTTGGAGCATGGATGAGATCCCCATGTTGTTGACATTGTAGGAATCTTTTGACGTAGTCATGTGCTTCTCTTTCCATAGTGGGCCAATAGTACCCTGTCCTCAACAATTTCTTGGCCAAGGTCATTCCACTCGAGTGTGAACCAAAAATACCATTATGCACCTTGGTTAAGGTGGCCAATGCCTCCTCAATGTTTAAACAACATAATAGGGTTCCTTCTATGCTATTACGACAAAGGGTATTTCCTAGGATGACAAACCGGGATGCTTTCTTGAGCAAGGTTCTTTTTAGGCTTAAGGGTAAGTCCACAGGTAGGACCCCTATTCGCAAGTATGTATAAATGTCATGGTACCAGGGATCACCGGGACTTACGATTTCACACAAAATTTTTGACTCTAGTATCTCGAATGTAGACACAAGAAGCTACTCTACTAAGAATTCATGTCTAGGGATGTTATGAGGGATGTACAATAGGGATCCAATCATTTCCATGGCATCTGTTGCTCTGCTGTTTGCTCTAGGAATTTTTTCAAATGTGATATCAATGAATGATTCTTTAAGGCTCTCTACCAACTTTTTGTATGGAGTTAGCTTATCGTCCTTTTTTTGGTACTCATCATTCACTTGATTTATTATCAGTTGGGAGTATCCATATACTTTGAGGGCCATGATTTGACACTACACTGCAATTATGAGAACTATGGTTAATGCCTCATATTCTGAAATGTTATTAGTCTAGGAAAATGCCAATTTGTAGGATCTAGGTATATAGTCCCCCTATAGGGTGATGAAGAAAACACCAGCTCCTGATCCATGCTATGTTTAGGAACCATCAAAGTAGAGCTTCTAGTGGTCGGCTATGCTGAGATTGAAGATGGATTCATTTGAAAAATTTGATATGAGTGGATTCTCTAAATACATGGGTGCTTCTGCAAGCTGATCTACAATCACTTGGCATTTGATTACCTTCTATTCCACATACTCGACGACGTATTCAGATAGAATCATGAAACACTTGACCATCCTTCTTATGAGAATTTCCTTTGATAGTAGGTGCTTTAGGGGATTGATCTTGGTGATGAGCTTGATTTTGTGTGCCAACATGTAGTGTCTAAATTTTTGTGAAACAAACACTACTACTAGACAAGATTTTTTGATGAATGAGTAGTTTAACTCATGCCTGACCATTGTGTAGTTGATGTAATACATGGCCTTCTCTATCCCACTTTCAAGGTGCTAAGCTAGGAGAGCACTGAGGGCTACTATTGTTGCTAACACATAGAGGATTAGTGGCTTTCTTGGGATTGATGGCATGAGGACTAGAGGTGTGAGAAGATATTCTTTGATTTTTTTGAAGGCTTCATCACACTTGTCATCCCACTTGTATGCTACCCACTTGTGGAGTAGGTGAGAATAAGGGATTTTCTTGTATGCATCCTTGTTGGTTGTAATCAATGAGTTGGGGGTAAAATAGGTTGATTTCATGGTTTTGACTAGTTGTCTCAAATGAAACAGTACTAAGCATAAGGAGAGAGGAATTTATGAAGAGCCTAGGTAAATTAGTTATGGCATCTTCCTCATCACTACTAATGTAGACATTGGTTATGTCGAATGTGAAATTATCTAAGGGTAGACTAGTGGATATAGGTAATTGAAGGGAAATTGTCATTTGCTAAGGAGTTTTGACCTTCTTAGTTGGGGTATTTCAACCATGTATGGTTATGCTTGAAGGGGTACATCCGAGAAAAATATTTTTCATTCATGTCACAAGAATGATAGGTATTAGAAGCCTATTGTCATTTTTTCCAAGCTTTTTGTTTCTATCATAGCCCATCGTGAACATCGTTTGCAAGAATTTACTGCTATCATCCATAGGTAAATTAGCTACTGATCTATTGTCTTGGTATAGGAGATGGGATGGGTCCTCTTCTATTATCTCTCGACCTAGATCTCTCCAACTTCAGAAGTTGGAAGAGCCTATTGTGAATGTTTGGGATGATGAAGCATCCTTTAATTGTGGTTGTCATCGTGACCTAGGAGATTGTGTGTTATGAAATAACTTGCACAATAGAAAAACATGATATGAAATATGCTGCAAATACTTGATAATAACTGAGAATAACAAGCCACTTCAAGGGGGAAAACCTCCAAATATCTCTAATGAGAACACACTTCACACTATCTCCAAGAACAACTGAGTGATGATCAATTATAGATTGCAAATCTGGATGAGTAGGAGTATTAGATTGAGAGACTTCTAATGAACATAGTTGGGCCACAAATCCATCCACTCCTTTCTTAAGCAACTTTTGCATTTGATGAGAGCTTACCATTTGTGGAGATTTTGCCTTCAACTCACTTAGCTCTACTAGCCTTCCTTCCGATTGAAATCTCATGAATAGTTCTTGGAAGTTCATCTCAATTGTTCCTAATGTAGTAAGCCATTGTACTCCCAAGACAATATCTGCTGCACCCATGGATGTCACATACATTGGGGTATAAATTTGATAATCTCCCATGGATAATTTAATGCTATGACACTTCCCTGAACAACTAACTATACCACCATCTGCAATCAAAACTTGAAACTCTGGAGCTGGATATATGAAACAATTTAGACGAGTAGCTAACTTTTTGTTAATGAAATTATGAGTACTACCCGAGTTGATCAACACTGTTACCTTCTGTTTCTTTAGGAATCCCACCACCTTGAGAGTTTGTGGAGTGCTGAAACCTGAGAGTGCATGACAAGAAATGATTGGTTGAGAATCATGTGATTCCTCATTTGACTTCCTTTCATCTTCTAGTATGGGTTCCTCCTCTTCTTCCTCATTGGGACCTTCAATATAAAACAATTTCTTTTCACCACATTTATGTCCTCGACTGTATTTGCTATCACAATTGAAACACAAGCCTTTTTCTCTTTTCTCCTCAATTTGTTGTGGAGTCAACTTAGTAGGTTGTGTTGAATAACCTCTCTCTCTTGTCACATTAGCCCCTTGCTTCTTAGGAATCAAATACTTCTCCTCTACCCTGCGTGCTAAGATAAAAGACTCATTTATGGAACTAGGGCTAAACATGTGTACCTCATGTTGAATGTGATCCTTGAGACCACCCAAGAATAAGTCATTCAAGTTTTCCTCCGTAATTGTATCCACCCTTAAGGATAGATTTTGGAATTGCTGAATATAATCCTTAACTGATCCTGTTTGTTGAAGTTTAGCTAGCTGGCTGAAGAAGTTGTCTGTGACGCTATTGCTATATTGTGCTTGGAGTTCCTCTATAAAAATTGACCATGAGACAGTGAGCCCTTTTTTACTTTGATGAGTGCAAAGCCAACGATACCAAATGAATTGATCTGGTTCTAGATATAAGGAAGCCATTGTGACCTTTTGTCCATTTGGGATTTGGTGTACTTCAAAAAAATTCTCCATTTGGTTTATCCATGTTAGAGGATCCTTACCATTGAACTTGTGCATATCCACCTTTGGAAATAAATTCCTAGATCCCATAGGAGTACTAAAGCTTGTGTCCATAGTAGCTGACCTAGAATTTTCACCTTGGCCACTTGAGAACTCCTTTCTTGATTCAACCCTGTAGGTGCTTAACATGTTTCGTATGTCTGATATATCTCCTCTTAGGTCACACATATCCATCTTAATTGAGGAAATTTCTTCCTTGACCTTATTATTATGAGTAATATCCTTGATTGTTTCACCATCCTTATCAGGAGTCTTCCCCAGGAGTGACATTCTTTTTACCCCTTGTTGAAGGCCCCAACATGATGGAAACCACTAATGTTGAAATAAATCACACAAATGAAACTTAAATTCTCTAAATTTTTTATTTTAATCTCCTTTATTATGTCTTCAAAAACCCAATAAAAATCAGACTCCAATTCAACAAGATGTGCGAGATATGTAGATTCCAAAAAAATAGTGTAGAAACCCTAATTCTGCAATAATTCACTTAATTCTGCTCTAATTCTTCTGAAATCCGGACTGTAGCTTCTTCAATATGTTCTTCAAAAACCCTTTAAAAATAGAAAAAAATTCACCAAAATCTGAAAGATATGCTCTTCCCAAAATCTCCTTTAAAATTGAGAAAAACCTTGCCTCTATGGTGCCAGGATCATGCTCTGATACCACTTGTTATGAAATAACTTGCACAATAGAAAAATATGATATGAAATATGCTGCAAATACTTGATAATAACTGAGAATAACAAGCCACTTCGAGGGGGAAAACCTCCAAATATCTCTAATGAGAACACACTTCACACTTGATGATCAAAATAAGACTCACAACCTCCTATATATACCTATTTATGCCAAGGATATCACCTAGGCCGACTTACACACACCTATATAAGACTTAGGCCAACCTAAACAACTAAATAACAATATACTAATGATAATATGATTTAATAGAGAGTTAAGATAGCCACAAGCTGACTATTCATAACCCGATGTACAATAATATTAAGGGCATAGCATTGTGGTAACTCTCCTACCATGAAGGAATTCTTTGGGATTTTATAGTGTCCACACCCATTGTCTTGGATAATAAGCTTGATGTTGGTGATGGCAGGGATGGCAGGTGTCTCTATTGTAGAAGTGGAGGCGAGAGTAGCTGGGTCAATGTATGGGGTTGATATATGGGCCTTCATCATTCTTTGTAACTTGGGGGATATTGTAATATTTGGCTTCTAGGCTCTTGTAGTAAGAAAAAGGTTTGGGATCCGCATGGATAGTGACCTCTTGGCCTTGGTATGTGAATTTGACACATTGGTGGAAGCTTGATGCCATTGATTTCATCACATGGATCCATGGATGCCCCAAGAGAATGTTGGAAGGAAAATCGAGGTCAAGGACCTGATAGGTGGTTTCCATAATTGCTGGCCCTACTTGGACAGGGAGTTGGATAGTTCCCTAAGACACTCTCTCTTGATCATCGTATGCCATAATTGTGATTCCTTTGGATTTTTCAATGGAATCCTCTGAGATTCCTAGATTCTTTATGAGATTGAGGGAAAAAATGTTTAAAATTGCACCTCCATCCACCAAACCCTCTTGAATTTGTTCTTATATACTAGGACCTCCAAATGGAGTGTGCAATTGTGAGATGGTTGGGCGGGAAAGTCTTGATCGAAGAATGTAAGAATATTTGGGGTAATGATATTTCCAACCATAGCTTGTAATTGTTTAGCATCAAGATCTACAGAGACAATGGATGAAGCCAATTCTTCCTCAAGGATCTTTAAGTGGGCAGATGAAATCTTCAGCAACTCCATGATGGAGATCTAAGTTAGGGTTCTTTTTAATTGATCAAGGACATTATAGCCACAAGGGGTAGATCTCGGGTTGGAAGTGGGTGCTCTAGGAGGCTGAGATGACCTTGCGATGGTAATTTTTTAGCCTCTTGTGGTGACTCCATAATCAGCGTGGGCTCCTTTGAAGGTGATAACAAAAAAATACTCATCTAGGGATGCGACGACATGGTCCTATACATGATTGAAACTTTTGAATTTTCCCTTCCCCTTATCATTATTATTGTTCCCTTTGTTGTTATGATTGGGCATCGGATTCATGTAGATTTTGAGATTCTAATGTCTCCCAGGTTGCTCCAAATTTATGATTTTTTGATCAATGAGATCTTGGATTAGGTTTTTTAACCTCATGCAACTATTAGTGGTATGCCCTTTGATTTTGTGAAAGTCACAGAGCTAGTTTTTGTTGTACTAGGGTGGTTTCACTTTTGGTTCTTGGTAATTCTCATAGGTGAGAGCCTTGATGAGATTTTTCGTTTATCAATTTCTTCATGATGACCTCGAGTGGTTCCCCAAGGGTAGTGTACTTCTACTTGGTGGAATTTTTGTTTCATTGGGGAGGTCACCCTTGATTATTTAGGTTATTAACTTGATTATCAGTTGGTTGGTGTTGTGATACTATCCTAGTTTGGGTGTTGTTCTGATCATTGTTTTGTAGTTGTTGGTAGGTTTGGGTGTTTTTCCTCCGAGTACTGATCACAACCTTAGCATCAACCACACCATCGTTTGTGACATTTTTGTTCCTTTCCCATGTGTGAGGTTTCTTATTATATTTGTTGGATGGGAAATTGTTTTGTTGTTGTAAATATCTGGGTGTCCCTTCTTGTGAAATAAGGGCCCGTTCAATGTTAAGCACCTTAGGGATCAATTGATCGTATGTGGTGATCCCTTGCACTTTGAGATGGAATGCCAAGGCTCCTTCGAGATTGGAGATGATGGTACAAATTTTTTGTTCTTTTGGCATGACTCATTTTCTCCTATTGGCCTTAGATTTCCATTGTTGTAGAAAGGAAGTGAATGATTCATTTTCACCTTCGTTTAAGTGTTGATAATTCCTCTAGATTGACATCCATACCGATATTGAATGCGTAGGTTTTTATGAATGCATCTACTATCTTTTGGAACTTCTTGATGCGTAGAGCAAGGAGAGAGAACCACTCCATGGTGTAGCTAGCCAAACTTCTAGGGAATAGCCATATCAGATATGTATTGTCATATGCGACTTCCATGCAATGAACTTGGAATTCCCTGATGTGATCTTCAAGGTTTCCCATCCCACAATATTTATCAAATTTTGGGATCTGAAATCCCTTTAGGAATAGTTTCATTACAAGGATCCTATCAAACAGATCGGGACACAAGTTGCTAGGTTTCTTTATGGTTTTCCCTAATTGAAGATCAAGTACTTGTTGTGAGAGTAACTTAATCTTTTTTGCTACATCATTTTGCAGTCAGGGGTTGGGATGAAGGTGTTCTATGGTGGTTCACTTATTGGAGGGATGGGTGGATTGATTGGTGTGTTGGTGGATGGTGCTTGCACATTCTACTGCGCCAAGGATGCTGGTAGTTGTTGTATCAACAACGCTTGTTGTTAATCTTGTTATTGTTGCGCTAATAGTACATGTTGTTGAGCTTGCTGTTGTTGTTGCACCAACAATGCTTATTGTTGGGCTGCTAGTTGGGATGATTCTTGCTACTTTTGGTATTGTTTCATTGCTTGTTGCTATGCTTGTTGAGCCACTTTTTTTGCAAGTTATTGTGCTTGTGCTTGTGTTTTCACCTATTGAGCTTGGTATTGGGCTCGAGCTTGCGCTTGTTCCTTAGCTTGGGCTTGTGCTTGTTGGGCAGCTTGTTGTTGTAATAGGGCTTGGGATTGAGCAACCTTCTACGCTTGTTGTGCTTATTGAGCTTGTTGTGTGGGTAGAGTGGCTTGTGTTTCTTGTACTACTTTAGCAACTTGTGTAGCTTGAGTGGCTTGCACTACTTGAGTGGCTTGTTGTGCAACTAATTGTGTTTGCACTTGTTGAGCAGCTAGTTGTGCAACTTGTTAATTTTGGATTCACTAAAGTGCCTTTTGATAGGTAGCTTGTAATGCAATGCTATATTCACTTGATGTATTTGTGTTTGGTGGTGGAGGTGGTGGTGGTGGTGGCAATGGATTTGGTATAGTGTTTGTTGCTATGGTGAGAGGTATCGTCGTATTGAAAATTGGGATTTGGGTGGTGGATGGTGTGATTGATACACTTGGTCCTTGAGAGACCATGTTTTGAGATACTTGGGGGATGGTTAATGAAGTGATGGTGGTGGCTTGCATTATCGGGATGGTTTCCATTTATTGTTACGATGTTGATGACAAGATGGGAAGATTCTGTATGATATTTTGATTAATGATTGAACTATTGATTTGATTTTGTTGATTGGCATTTGGTAAAGGGGGAAGCCCTAAACTAAGAGGTGATGTGGATATTTATGGAAAGGGGGGAGTGGTGGAAAAGTGAGTGGCATACTCCCTTAGGGGAATGATGAAGATGTAGGGGAAAAGATTCCCCCTAGTCTAAATAAGTCTCCTTCTCCTTGCAAGGTTATGGGGAGAGAGGTTTGAGGTGTTGCGTGAAATGATGATGATGGGTCATTAGGATCGTGAAAGGTGAGGGGGACATATGGATGTGATAAATTTTTTGGGATGGATTGCCCCAAGATGGTGTTTGCATGAAAATATTGATTATTCACAAGGGGGTGTGTTAATGCATTAAGAAATGCGCTCCCTTTGTTAACAATGGGTTGATTTGGAGCAATAGGTGATGCAATTTGGGGGATGGGTTGAGTGATTCTTTGGAAAGGAGGTGTAGATGAGATTGGAGGCATGACCCCAAAAGGTGATTCCACAATGGTACTCACATCAAAATCGGAAGGGAGTTTAGCCCCTTGTTTTGCTAATTCAAGCATGTATAGTGAGGGATTGAGTGTCACCATGATGTTGATGATTCTATGATTCTTGGGATTTTGGACCATCTCGGTGATCGTTTCTTGTGTCATTCTAAAGGAATTATTAACGATATCCTCTACTTGACCTTCCTCTTGAGGATTTTGTGATGATGAAGCAAATTTTGTTAGAGGATTTCTTGATCCAACAGGATTCATCTCATAATTTGTTTGGCTTAGGTCACTTGAAGTGGATGTTTCTTTGTTGGCTTCCATGTTCTTCTTGTGTTGAGATATAGTTTGCACCATAAAGTAGGGATCAATTTTCAAGAATGTGGGAGATGAATCTCCAATTCTTTGGATTGATCTAAATTTAAACCTACAAAAGAGAAAATTTAGGATGATTTAAGGATCAAAGGTATGATGGTGAAATGCGTGAAAGGTGGATGATATGGACGATTAGAAATCTTGAGAGATTTTGAAGGAGATATTAAAATTTAGGACTTAGATTTGATGTTTAGTTTTGATTTGAGATTATATTTGATTTCATTTGGATTTGGATTTGGATAGTGAACTCATAAACTCTAAGAGGTTAGATGTTTTCCTAGAGTAAATTTGTCCTCAAGATGCTAATTTGACTAAGTGTGAGAAGAAGGATTTATGTAAGCACACCTAACCAAACAAGATAATTTTTGATTGGATTTTGATCTTGGATAATGAACTCCTAAACCCCAAGATGTTAGATGTTATCAAGGGATATACTTGTCCACAGGGTTTGATAATTTGATTAAATATGTGGAGAAGGATGTATCTACACACATCTAATCAAACAAGATGATTTGGATTTGTTTCAAATGATTTTCCCAAAGTTTAACATGGAGGATTTTTTCCAATATTTTCAAGAGTTGATGGTGAGATGATTTTGGTTTGATGTTTGAAAGATGGATGAAGGTTTTATTTTGATCCTCTATGTACCTAAAAAGACACTTGCTTATAAGACCTCAGTTTTGAAGAACATGCTTTACTCTAGACAAGGTGTTCAAATTCCTAAAAAATATTTGGATTTGTTGATAAAATAACTCATAAAAATTGGGATTTTTTCTTGAAGCTCTTCTATAAAAGTTAAAAAGCAGTCTTTGTCTGAATTGGTATAGTGTTGAGAGATGCTTTTGATGATCTTTTGAACTAAGAGCTTTTGAATTTGGTTTTCAGATTTTGATCTTCCATGCAATCATTTGAGACACATGTGTGGGGTTCAATTGTTCTTAGCTTTGCTTAGTAAGTTATTTTTAC
This sequence comes from Sequoia sempervirens, assembly GCA_007258455.2. NCBI lineage: Eukaryota > Viridiplantae > Streptophyta > Pinopsida > Cupressales > Cupressaceae > Sequoia > Sequoia sempervirens. The sequence continues at coordinate 235,163 of VDFB02361134.1, forward strand.
CACAAAAAATTCTTGATTAGGTCTTTAAGCTAGATGCCTAATGTCTTAATTTCTTATCATTCCACAAAGTATATTATATGGAACTTCAATGAAACCAAGGAAAAATTTACCTATTGTTGACTTTAGTAAGCAAATAGAGATGTAAATCCAAATGTTTAGAAACCTCTAAGGATAGAATCCCTAGGGCAAGCAATAACGCTTGAATTTTGTCAAAGGTGTTTTCTTCCTAAAGGGTTTGAAATTTGATGAAAAATGTTGAATTTTTGTTTTCCCAATTTTTACGAGAAAGAAAAGTGTTTTTATTTCAAGACCAATCACAACCCTATGGATATGAAAGACTGTATTTGTTGAATCCCCACTTGGACAAGTCTAACTATGCCTACTTTCAGCAAATGGTTAGATGCTTAACCGCATAGGCTCTCCCTTACAGTGCACTCACTTCTCGGGCCATCCAAGCATTAGTACCCATGAATCTCCCATGGAATACTTTCCATCTCTATTGAAGCCGTAAAAGTGTGGGGCGGCTTCAGAATGACCGTTCTTGCACCAACAAATAGATTGAGGATTTTGGACTTTTCTAAACAAGGGTTTTAATGTAGGCACATGGGGGACCATCCATGTGGCGGGAGACCATTGCTTCCTTTCTCATCAAAATAATCCTTGTGATATTGGACTTTGTTCTAATATCCACACTTATATCCCAAGTGGAAGTCGCTTGGCTTTAGCATGTTCCCGGTTGGGTCGCTCCCTTGGGTGATTACTTTTTCCCACAAGGCAGACCCTCCAAGATAAAAAAGCAAGCAAACATATTCATAACTCAATCAATATTTGCTACAAACCAAAGAGAGAGAATGTACACAATATGCTCCACTCACACTCACAATATTTTCTCAATTTTAAAATCCAAATTGAAGTGTGTGGGTAATTACTTACACAACAAGTAATGTCACCAAAAGGCCTTTTGATTCTCAAGATTTCTATTACACGCGAGAGAAGTGCATATGTCCTTTTAATGATATTACTTTATGTAAGTAAGTACAAAACAAAGCACTTGTTCATTTTAAATCCACAAAGCAATGATTTGATTCTTTTTAGTGCACCAAAGTGAAGTATGGAAATTGTTTTGTTCAATTTTTAATCCTCAACCAAATCTAGTGAGTTTGTCATAAAGTTTTTTTTAAGCCCTTTGTAGAAAAATAATTTTATTTTATTTTTAGAGTCCAAAATAAATTTAGTAGCTCCTAAGCACATGAAAGATAACAAATTTTTAAGAGAAATTGTGAATTCTCTAAGAGCGTACAGAAAAACACTAAAGCATTCAAAAACACTTGGTATCATGAGAGAATGATGTCATTATTCCTCTTTCAATCTTGTCTTTCTCCTTCACTCTGATTAGACCAACCTACAAAAAACCAGTTACAATTGCAAAATATAGGTTAGGAAAGCAATTAATAACCAAAATGATCAGAATTAAAAATGAACATGTCATGAAAAATTGAGATTTCACTTTTTACTTCCTTTTAGTGGTGGAGTCCACACATGCAGTGCAATTTATGGAATCCAGCGGTGCTATATGGAACCGCTAATTATGCAAGTGTCACTTTGTAGCAAAAAAAAGAGCATGATTGCATCACTCTTTTCACCAGTGGTGTAGTTTGGAATTTAAAAAAGCACGAAGTTAAAAATTTTGAATCTTGGGTGGGAAAGTAGATCATCACAAGTTGAAGTTTGAAGCGGTTCTATATGGAAATGCTGGAATGCTAGCGATTTTGTACTATGACGATGGTCTACTAGCGGTCCACTTCCTTGTAGACACACAAAAATAGAAAAAAGCACAATTTTTTTGATAAAAACATGATCTAAACGTGAGAAGTGTCAAATGCTGGAAGACTCAGCTTTTGTACTATGACGATGGTCTACTAGCGGATGCTTCCTTGTAGACACACAAAAATAGAAATGCACAATTTTTTTGGGAAAACAATGCTAAACGTGAGATTTTCCCTTTGTCAAATTAGAACCAAGATCAGGCAAAACACAACAAACAAACACATTAAAAGATCATCAAGCCAGATCAACTCCCTATAAAATCCATTAGAAATGCTCCAGGAATAAAATGTGAAGCTAACACAAAGAATAGCAAGGAGATAGATCAAATCCTATTAAAAGACATGCAAACTGATCTTATTGGGGAGTTGGTGCCAATTTGGTGTGGAAATTGGCCTTTCCCAACACCTATGCAAGCTTTTGATGATTTGGTGATAATTGATCCACTTGGTGATTGCTTCAAATGAACTCCATGGAGAAAACTTGCAATAACCTAGCCATGCCTTGATGAAATTGATGAAAATGTTAATTTGCTTGAAGATGAAATTGAGTATAGTAAGTTTTCTCAGATTGTGGATGATCAAATGAGGAGACAAAACTCTTATTTATAGAAAGAAAAGATGGAGAAATGCCCAAAATGAAGCAATGTGGGACTAACTTTCAACCAATGGGCAAAGGATGTGCACATTTTGATGAATGTGCCCATAAATGCAATTAGGTGGAATTTGAAAATAGTGAAATGAAATGTAAGAGGGAAAATTAATGTTTTAAATGCCACTTGGCTCAATGCATAAGATGGAATAAATGTCTTGTTGGAAGGACAAAGTCCATTTGGAAGGATTTCAAATTTGAATGAATATTCCCTAAAAGATGCCAAGCTGAGAGAAAATAGAGATTTAATAAATGAATTAAATGTATTTTCATGTGCAAGTGGCAAAAGCTAGAGGATGGGACATGGGTTAGAATTAAATTAATCAGGGGTTAATTAATTTAATGAGGGGTTAGATTCAATGTAACTAATTGATTTAGATTTATAGGTTGATTTAAATTAAAAGATGAAAAGAATGTGATTTGGATTCAATTAAATAAAGACTTTTGATTTATTTAATTAAAAGGGATGAATGTTAGATTAAATCAAAGAAGGTTTTAATTTATTTAATTTAATAAGATGACTTTAGAGATTTAATCAAATAAAATGAATTATTTAATTAAATAGGGGTGAAACCACAATAGTGGTTTACAATTCAAGTGAGGAAGGAAAAATCACAAAAAATGACTCCAAAGAAAAAAAGTGATTTTGGGGGTTTGTATGAACCTACTGGTTCAACCGAACGCATTAGGGGTTCGCTTGAACCAATGTTCGAGCGAACCCCTTTAAATTTTGGCTGCCAAAAAAGAAAGCAAATGCATAGAAAAGTGGGTTTGAGCGAACCCCCTTGAAGAGGTTCGCTCAAACCATGGTTCAGCGGAACCCTGGTTGAAGCGAACCTCTAGGGGTTCACTCGAACCCCCCTTGCCCCTCATCCTCCTTCTAAGAAAGAAAAAAAGTCTATTTTTTTTGGTGCTCAGGTTGAGGATGAAAATGGAGAAGTCTTCAAAAACCCTTCCAGAATTAGATATTCCTCAGAATGAGCTATCCAACGAATATAATTTTTATATGTTTTGATTTTATTATGTATTTGTTTTTTTAGTTTTATTAAACATAGGTTCTTCACTCGAAATGAAGGTCTCTGTTCTGCACATGTGGAAAAATTGTAGATTATCATTTTTTTTTTTGAAAAATATGAGTGCACCAGACATTGAAGTCCTTGATCCAACAAAAATAAAAAAATTGATATATACAAAAAAAGTTACGCATTATATGGTCGCTATGTCTGAATTGTAATTGGTTTGACTTCGAAACTTGATTAAAGAAAAAATATTCAATAAAAAATTATCTAACCAAGTGGAAGCACTAGATATTGGAGTTACAAATCTAAATTCGAAAGAATTAGAATTTTATCCTTCATGGAAAAAAGGTTATGTGTTATATGGTGTGCATCACTTTTTAAAAATGTTGTTTTTTGAAAAAAACCAATTTTCGTGGGAGATGGAAGAAGAAGTGCAATCTGATTCCAAAATTTTTGAAAAAAATATTTTTAGAATCTACAAACAAAATGTGATGACTCTAGTTTGCATCATCTTCAAATTCCTATAGTTTAGCTACTATAGGTGCCCGAATGTGAAGATTTAGTCAAAAATAATAATTTCGGTGTCCAATTTGGCCAAAAATTGTAAACCATTATTGTGGGATCACCCATAGAGATATAGGGTTAATTAGATCAGATTGATTGATTTAATTAACAAGAGAGAATGACTTAATCGGATAAATGATTTATTTAATTAAGGGAGAAAAATTGATGAATTTAATCAAATAAGGGTATTTGATTAAATGGTTAGAATGAGGGATGATTAAGGATGAAACAATGTTAGTAATTGGGATCAAGCGTGTAGTGTCAATAAATACATTTTATGTGTGTTTAGAGTCCCACCTAAGTTTTGGGGCCTCAATATGGATTTCACATCAAACTAAGCATCTCTTAAAAAATGTGTCCCAAAGCCTAGCCTAATGGCACTCATACACCATTTCTGGTGAATGAGTTCTGTGTGGCTTAAAATTAAATTAAATTTAAATTCTTGGTGGGATTTTATTCTCCTAGATCCGATGTCGGCTTATAGTGTTGTAATTTTGAGGAATTTGGCATAAAAAAGTATAAATACAAGGTTATTTCACTCATTTTCACCTACGACTTTTAAGAGAGCATTCCTAATAGCAAGTTTGTGATTACAAGACTTCACAAGAGTATTCAAGGACATTCAAGAGAATCTTTTAAGTATTCAAAGGCAGATTTCTTCATCATTTGGTGCTTAAATTCAAGATCCATCATCATAATGCATCAAGCATGTTGTTCAACTAGTGTTGTGATGTAGCATTGGAGATCCATTTACAAGCATTGTTCCATATCCAATTTGAGATCAAGATCTATATTGTTCATGACAACTTCATGTTAGTTTGTAGATTTGTATTCCAAGACATCATCCATGGTATCATCATTTCATGTTTCATGTTTCATGTCCTTATTTCATTGTTTCATCATTTGGTTTAATTACATAAATGGGGTTTGACCAAGGAAAACCCCTATTACCTAACAAAAAAATACTTTTTCTCTCTCTTTGTGTGATTGTAGGTTTATTGGTTGAAGAAAAATTGGATTTGAAGCCTTCAAAACTATCAATATTGTAAAGTTGTAAGAGTTGCAAAAGTTGTCTTGTAAAGTTGTCAAGGCTCATAGAAACTTAGATCTAGAGCAGGATATCCAACCTATCTACATGAAACCAGTGGGAAAAGGCTTGTTTGATCCATCTTCAAAGGCTCACAAAGTTTCACTTCAGAATTTTACTCCTGAGACACTTCACAAAAAAATGAGATTGATATGCCACTTGTGGCGTATGAGTCCTAGTATACCTATTTTTAGGTATTTTATGTAGACCCTGATTCAACAGTTCCAAATTCTTCTTTCCACCTAGAAACCCTACTTTGGGACTAATATTCCTAGAATGGTGTATAAGTCTCAATAGGCTTAAAGTAGCAATATTATAGGGTTTCAGAGCTCATTTTGATCACATCTTTCTTCCAGGTGCACTTTAGTTCATTATCAGTTTGTTGTTTTGCATTTCCATTTTATATTCTAGGTCACATCACTAGGTTTTGCAAAAAAATTACATTTCTTGTCTTTCCAAGCCATTGCTTGGTGGTGAACCCCTTTTTAGTCTTTAATCACACCCTAGGACATCCCTATTGCATATCTATTTCCCCTTTACATCCTTGGATTGAGATCTTTAGGGTTTTGTTGAATGAGAAGTGAAGAAGATTGTTGTTCTATGTCCTAAACTATATCTAGTGTACAATTTTGTTCCTTTAATATATAATAATTTTTTTGATGATTGAAAATGTTGAATGCACTTCACTTCCTTGTTCACCAAATGGATAGGAGGAAGGGATCCAATTTCGCACCACACACTTCAAGGATATCTTAGAGATCTTAACCCAATGAAGGATGTGAGAAATCTGACTAGAAGGTATCCTAGGGTTTTATTGGGAAAGGAGAGGGGGTTCACCACTTAGTGTAAACTTGAAAAATGTAATATGTTCAAAAACACAATGTGATATGCAAACAAGTACAAAATGACTTAAAAATACAAGTGCAATGCAACAAGATGCAATGAAACTGAAACTATGCACCTAGAAACTTATGAAGGCTATGATGGAGACTGGAAATGTGTTTGAAATCTTGGAAAATTTGACTTTTAAGCCTACTGGGATTCATATGCCAAGTTGGGTGACTTAGTCCCAGATTAACGTTTTTTCCCAAAAAGCTATTTTAGAAAAAAATTGAATTGGAATATGCAAACATATATGACAAGCACTTTCAGTGGGACTCATTCACCACAAGTGGTGACTTAGTCCACTTTTTCTTTTTTAGAAACTAGAAACTTTGATTTACACTCCAATACCTACACTTCCCTTCCAAACTGAGTTCTAGATCCAAGCCTACAAAAAATATTTGCAAAACAGAATAAAACTTGATTTGCTAATGGGAGGTTTTCCTTGGACAAACCCCTAGTTTGGTAATTAAATTTGAAGAGAACAATGAAATGTGCATGGAAACCTTAGCCTTAAGTGTGTCTAAGACTAATAAATCTAAAGCATGATGCAATCCTATTCTAATGTGCAAGAGCAAGATGCATGAAAGAAACTTGAATGGTGTGGGATTCACCTTGGGAGATCTCCAAGTCAATTCAAATGAATCACAATGATGTATACAAACCTTCCTTATGCTGTAAATGGAGTGAGAATGGAAGATGAAACCCCTTAGAAAACAAGTCCTTAGGTTTGGTTTGATGGCTAGTTGCATCTCCGCAACCTAGAATTATTAATGATTCACCCTAGACATCCATGATGAACCCTTGAAAATGATAGATCTTGAATAAAAGTGAGCTTGAAGACTTTCCACAACACTTGAAAGCTGCTCCAAAGCTTCAAATTTGTTGCAACTAAGCTTGTAAATGCTCTTGTGAAAGATTCTCAATATTTGACTCTTGAAATTGCTCATTCAATTATGCTTGAAATCCTTAGACCTGTTTGAAAATGATTTAGAAACTTGTATTTATAGGCATTGAGACCTGATTAACCAATATTTAAACCTCAAAGGATGACATCCATTGAAAATTTGAGTCAAATTGGTGAATTTCTAGCTTAAATTTGAAAAATTCCCCAAAAGGGACTTATTCGCCACCCTGGTCCAATGGGTCCCACCAAAGGGGAGTCATTTTCCCAAGGTGATGAATGAGTCCCACCTAAGGTTTTTGAGGTGGGTTTTCGAGATTTAAATATTTTTAATGCTTTTTGTCAGGATTTTTTATGATTTTTAGGTGAAATAGGCCTCAAGGTCCGAAATAATGGGTCCTTGGCGCCTATAAATGCTGATTTAAAGGGTAATTAATGAAAGGGTACCCAAAATAGGTCCAAATTAGACCAAGTATTGTACTATCTCCAAGAAGGGAGTACAATTTCAGTGATCACATTTAGCCCCCACTTTAGCACCCATATGACTCTATGTGCATATGTAAGTTGAAGGACTCTTAAACAATATACTTTGTCTCATAAAAGGAGACTCATTCATAAGAGGGGAGGATGAATCCCCCTAGTGTAGTTATCCACAAAACCACAACGTTAGGAATTGCAACCTACAACACAAATTCGTTAGTTGTCAACAAAAAATTCTCTTATTTAACTTTTTAAAATCAAATTTGAGGATAGATGTATGAGCCCCCTTGATTTTGCTTGCTTTACGGAGGTGGAATCAAGGTAGCAATCCAACCACGTGGAATGGGGTAACTCATATTAGAGGCCATTTACAAGTACCATGCCACATGATGATAGATGGTTGATGATGTCGAGAGTGAAATCACAATTCCAACATAACAAATGGTTTCAAAAATTGAGCCTTCTAGCAACTGTTATGTTAATTTGAATGAAAGAAAGCACTTTTAAACTCTAGTATAGTAAAAACCCTAGTTTTAACATGTATAAGAGAAAAAAGTGAAGTAAATTATTACTTTATCTTTTTCTTTTTTGTAGCTTGAAAGTGATTGAAGAATAGTGAAATATTTCAAGCAGATGAGATTTCAAACCTATGAGACTAGATGTGTTGTGAGACCAAGTGGTACACGACGAACCTCATCATGAGGTGAGTTGATTCTACTGCCTTTGTTTTTTCTTTTTTTTAGTTATTTTATGAATTTTATACATTTCTAGATTAATTTGGGGCCTTGGAATTTTTTTTTTTGCAAAGTGTCCCCTTTTTTTTGTGAATTGTCCCATTGTTTCACAAAGTGTTCCTTTTGTTCACAAAGTGTCTCACATTTTCACAAAGTGTCTCATTTCTTTGTGAAGTGTCCCAAAAGGGGTATAAAGTGTCTAGGGCCTTTAAGAAAGCACACTAGAGTAACTTTAGTACACTTTTATGATGATTGATATAGAAATTGAATATTTTAGGCATTTGATAGGACATATTTTTGTTATTTTTGTTTGGTACCCACCTGTTCACGTGAGCATCTGGGTGGTAGGCAGATAAGCTTTCTTATAGACTTAGCCTTGGCTCTTTTAGTGGACACTGAGTTGTTATATCTAGGGATATATTGGGTGTACCTCATTCCTCCCATGAGGTACCATGATAAAATGCTAATGGCTCTAGCCGAGCGTTGGGATTTTGACACGTGTACATTCCACCTTCCTATTGGTGAAATGACGATCACCCTAGAGGACATACAACGCATCCTCCAAGTCCCTATTTGGGGTGAGTGGATACACTTTCGAGGGGATTGTACATTCCATGAGAAGGCCGACATGTAGTCTTGCCTAAATGGACTAGTGCATGATGAGCGAGCGAGGGCACAGATTGATCTACCAATGCTACTATATTCTCAAGCCCCATTGGGTAGATGGGTTATGATGCACGCAGTGGCACTAGTACTTGTCCCTGATGGGTGGGTAGTGCACCTTGAGGTAGGACTAGTACATTTGATATGAGGGATGGTAGAGCATAGGACAATAAACACATCGGGGAATTCTATCCTAGCACACTTATACTATGATCTTGGATGGTTTTTATTTCAAGAGGTGGACAACATGGTACATTGTGCGGTTATGTAGGTTTGGTACCTTGAGCATATCACCTGTACTAGACCTACTAGCTCCACATGTCTAACAACCATGGGGTAGCCTTAGGATTTTAGCTATCCTCTATGATGGTTCTTGTAGTATGGTGATTTACACTTTTGGAGAGTACATTTTCACTAACTGGAGGACAAAATCCTTTGGAGACTATATCAACTTTTACTTCCGTGGCCAGATCACACTCAGTAGATGAAGAGATTATAGCTAGACATAATTTTTGATTGGTCTCCATGATTACATAGTATTTCCTTTCTACTATGATTGTCTCACATGATAGTTTGGGTAGTTATAGACAACACCTACGACATGATCCTTTTTCAGGAGATCAGTGCGGAGTTCCCCGAGGCCTAGTGATATGGTATGACTCACTACAGAGCATGTTGTCTGCAACAACTTTGAGTACTCAAATCAAGATATTCCTCTAGTCTTCGATGTTGATGATGTCGGTGCCACGAAATACTATGAAGAGTGGTGGAAAATATCATGACTAGCTCTCATTTTTCCATTGGATGAGCCTATAAGATATGCCATACCATTTCTAGATGAGGGAGATGATATAGAGGATAGGGGTGAGGAGGCGTGGTATAAGGATGTAGACATATTTACAAATGTGATAGATGATGATTATGATTAGGATGTAGATCCTAATTATTAGGGTTAGGATGGAGGAGATGAGGAGGGTGAGGAGGAGGAGGAGGTGGAGGAGCCACCCATAAGAAAGGGTGATGAGGCAGAAGCTAAGGACTAAGCATGAAACAAGTGGGGAGAGTCCTTTCCCATTTGTGTGACTAGATCATGAGCAGCTGCCGCAATAGGCATCAGTACCATGGTCATGGAGGGGCTAGCACATCCTCCATGCCCCCTGCATAGGATGAGGCTAATGTTTCATAGCTACCAAAGATATTGATGAGGATATTTTATTTATGTATGTACTCTATGTTTGTTCTTTATATATATATTTAATGATGTGTATTGGTTATTTATTATTTCTTCTTTGCAGAAGCTATGAGATATTTCCAAGATTTCTATCGACAGGAAGCTGTAGAGATAGTGCCTGCATCGATCAATGAGGAGGCCACATATTTATACTATGTGCCCTTGCCTATTTTGGATCAGGACCTAAAGTCACTCAGGCTATTCGTGAGACTATGAGCAACATATGAGAGTTTGAGGAGGTGAGTCCATCGATCCAATGCTACATCAGAGGTGCATTTCTACCAAACCCCAACAGACATCGAGATACTAGAGTTAGAGGTAGCCTAATTGAGGGTGAAGAGAGATAAAATAGCAAGAGCACATTAGGAGACCCTTGGATAGATACGAGGCATAGATTTTGCTCTTAGAGTTAGTGGATCGCAATCATGATCAAACACCACTCTCCTGATGTACCATCACCAAAGTAGCTTGAGGTCCAGATCCAGAGAGATCTAGTAGCCACATACCTCAATGATATTGTATATAGTGATGAAATGTACATAAAACTGAAATATATAAACATATGATGGTTTTATTAGTTAACTTTATGTGTTTGAAATGTTAAATGGTAATTAATATATTCATGATTTAATATGATTTATGTGATCTAATTAAAACTTATTATAGTTTCTCTTAGATACAACATTGTAATTAAGTATGTTATGTGAAATTAAATTCCCCTTTGATATAACTTAAAGAATGTTAAATACATAAAAGGATCTAATCAAACATAACACACAAGATGAATTTGAATAGTATGAAACCTAAAGTAATTATATAAAAATGGCTTACATAATCACCTTAGTGTTCAAGACATATGCCTGAGTGTTTGTCAAGAATGAGGCAATGCAAAATTACATGGAATATGATCCAATAGATCTAACAACATTGATTTATGATTCATAGCATTCAAAGGATTAGACATAATATCAGTGTAGATGCATGACATTAATAGGTTCTTTGAGAGGTGTACCATCTAGTTTAGTTAACGTGTATGTACCAGAACCAAAGTTTTTGTCAATTATATAGGGTCCCAACCAATTAGGGCTAAAATTTCATTTTTCATGTCAGGTTCACCAAAAATTTGGATGATGGAAAATGTGGAATGCACTTCACTTCCTTGTCCACCAAATGGATAGGAGGAAGGGGTTCAATTTCACAACACACACACTTCAAGGACACCTTAGAGATTTCAACCCAATGAAGGATGTGAGAAATATAACTAGAAGGTATCCTAAGGTTTTATTGGGAAAGTAGAGGAGGTTCACCACCAAGTGTAAACTTGGAAAATGCAATATTTTTGAAAACACAATGTGATATGTAAACAAGTACAAAATGACTTAAAAATGCAAGTAAAGTGTAATAGAAAGAAATGAAACTAAAACTATGCACCTGGAAACTTAGGAAGTCTATGATGGAGATTGGAAATATGCCTAAAATCCTAGAAATTTTGACTTTTAAACCTACTAGGACTCATATGCCAAGGTAGGCAACTTAGTACCAGATTAGGGTTTTTGTTCAAGAATTTGTTTCAGAGAAAAGGGTACTAGAATTCACAAACAAATCTGACAGGCACCATAATAGGACTCACTCGCACCAAGTGGTGACTTAGTCCACTTTTTCTTTTTTAGAAATTAGAAACTCTTATTTGCACTCCAATACCTACACTTCCCTTCCAAACTGAGTTCTAGACCTGAACTTACAAAAATACCTACAAAACAAAATAAAAATTGATTTGATAATGGGGGGTTTTCCTTGGTCAAACCCCTAGTTTGGTAATTAAACCTTGAAGAGAGAAATGAAATGTGCATGTAAACCCTAGCCTTAAGTGTGTCTAAGACTAAGAAATCTGAAGAATGATGCAATCCTATTCCAATGTGCAAGAACAAGATGCATGAAAGAAACTTGAATGATGTGGGATTCACCTTGGGATATCTCCAAGTCACCTCAAATGAATCACAATGATGTATACAAACCTTCCCTAGGCTGCAAATGGAGTGGCAATGGAAGATGGAACAACTTAGAAAACAAGTCCTTAGGTTCAGTTTGATGGCTAGTTGCATCTACCCAATGTAGAATTATTCATGATTCACCATAGAAATCCATGATCAAGGTGATCTCACAATAGTGGTTTACAATTTTTGGCAAAACTAGACACTGAAATAATATTTTCTAACTAAATCTTCACTTTTGGGCACCTATAGTGGCTAAACCGTGAGGAATTTGAAGATGATGTAAAATACAGTTTCGTGACATTTTTTTGTAGCTTCTAAATATTTTTTTTTCAATTTTTTTTGAATCATATTGCACGTGTTTTTCCATCTCCCTTGTAAACTAGTTTTTTTCATAAAACAACATTTTTAAGGAGTGACACTCACCATATAACACAACTTTTTTTCGATGAAGGATAAAATTCTAATTATTTAAAATTTAGATTTTTAACTCTGATATCTAGTGCTTCCACTTGGTTAGATAGTGTTTTATTGAATATTTTTTCCTTAATCAAGTCTTCAAGTCAAACCAATTACAATTTAGACATAGGAAAACCATATAATGCATAACTTTTTTTGTATGTAGCAAAATTCAATTTTATTTTTTTGTTGGATCAAGGACTTCAATATCTGGTGCATTCATATTTTTCAATTTTTTTTTGATAATCTTCTATTTTTCCACATGTGCAAAACAAAGAGCTTCATTTTCGGTGAAAAACCTATGTTTAATAAAACTAAAAAAATAAATAGATAATAAAGCCAAAACATATTAAAATTATAGTCATTGGATAGTTCATTCCAAGGACTACCTAATTCTAGTTGGGTTCATGAAGTCTCCTCCATTTTTATCCTCAACCCGAGCTTCAAAGGGAATTTGCAGAGAGTAGGAATCAGGGAAAAGTGGGGTTGGATTGAACTAAAGGGGTTTGAGCGAACACCCTTTCAAAAATGGGTTTACATTTTCTTTTTGGGCGAGATGCATTAAGCGCGCTCACTTGAACCTAGGTTCGAGCGAACCCTATTTTGGTTAGTTTGAACCAATGAGTTCGTTCAAACCCCAAGAATGATTTTTTTTTCCATGGGGTCATTTTTTGCAAGTTTTCCTTCCTCATGCAAATTGGAAATATTCAATATGGAAAACTTCTTTTTTCCATATGTAAGCTAAAGGACTCTTAAACAATACACTTTGTCTCATAAAAGGATACTCATTCAAAAGACGGGAGGATGAAGCCCCCTAGTGTAGCTATCTACAAAACCAAAACATTAGGAACCACATCCTATAACATGAATTCATTAGTTGTGCAAAATTACTCTTATCTAACTTTCTAAAAATGAATTCAAGGGTAGATGTATGCCCCCTTGATTCCGCTTGCTTTACAGAGGTGGAATCAAGGTAGTAGTCTAGCCACATCGAATGGGGTAAGTCATATCAGAGGTAATTTCAAAGTACCATGCCACATGATGATATATAGCTTATGATGTCTAGAGTGAAATCATGATTCCAACACAACAAACGGTGTCAAAAACTGATCCTTCTAGCACCCGTTATGTTTTAACATATATAAGAGCAAAAAGTGAAGTAAATTCTTACTTTATCTTTTATCTTTTTTTAGATTGAAAGTGATTGAATAATAGTGAAAGATGTCGAGCAAGCGAGATTTCAAACATGCGAGATTGGACGTGTTGTGAGACCAGGTGGCACACAACGAACACCATCATGAGGTGAGTCAATTATGCTACCTTCGATTTATATATTTTTTAAGTTATTTTATTAATTTTATATATTTCTACATTTATTTAGGGCCATGGAAAAAAAGGTTCGCAAAGTGTCCACTTTTTTCACGAAGTGTCCCATTGTTTCACAAAGTGTCCCTTTTGTTCGCAAAGTGTCCCGTTTCTTCGTGAAGTGTCCCAAAAGGGGTCTAAAGTTTCTAGAAACTTTAGGAAAGCAAACTAGAGTAACTTTAGTATACTTTTATGATGATTGATATAAAAATTGAAGTTTTTACTTGGTTGATAAGACATACTTTTTCTTTTTTTGTTAGGTATCCACCTATTCACATCAGCATCTGGGTGGCAAGCAACTTAGCTTTCTCAGAGACTTAGCCCCCACTCTTTCAGTGGAGGACATTGAGTTGTTACAACATGTAGGGATATATTGGGCATACCTCATGCCTCCCATGTGGTACAATGATGCAATTCTGATGGCTCTAGCTAAGGATTGGGATTTTGACACATGTACATTCCACGTTCCTATTGGTGAAATGACGATCACCCTAAAGGACGTACACTGCATACTCCAAGTTCCTATTTGGGGTGAGTGGGTACACTTTTGAGGGAATTGGACATTCCATGAGAAGAAGGCCGACATGAAGTATTGCTTGAATGGACCAGTGTATGATGAGAAAATGAGGGAACAGATTGATCTACTAATGTTACTATATTCATGAGCCCCATTGGTTAGACAAATTATGATGCACACAGCAGCACTAGTACTTGTCCTTGAAGGGAAGGAAACACACCTAGAGGGATAAATAGTTAGTACAAATGATACAATGGATGGAAGAGCATAGGACAATATACTCTTGGGGGTTAGTACATTTGATACAAGGGATGGAAGAGCACAGGATAGTATACTCTTGGGGGCGTTGTATCCTAGTACACTTATACTATGATCTTGGGTGGTTTTTATTTTAGGAGGTAGACAACATGGTACATTATACACTTCTACAAGTTTGGTGCATTGAGTATATGACTTGTACTAAACGTACCGACTTCCTATGTCTAATAGTCATGGGGTATCCTCAGGATTTCAACTATCCTCTATGACGGTTTTGGTAGTATGGTGATTTATAGTTTTGGAGAGTGTGGTTTCGCCAACTAGAGAAGGATGAAATCATTTGGACACCATATAAGATTTTACTTCAGTGGCTAGATCACACTTGGCACATGAGGAGATTACAACTAGATATATTTTTGATTGGTCACCATGATTACGTAGTACGTCCTTTTTGCTACGATCGTGTCGCACAATAGTTTGGGAAGGTCTAGACAACACCTAGGGAAGAACCCATTTTCAGGAGATCAGTCTAGAATACCCCAAGGACTAGTGATACCAAATGACTCAATGCATCGTATGTTATCTATAGCGACTCTGAGTACTCAAATCATGAAATGCCTCCAGTCTTTGATGCTAAAAATGTCGGTGCCATAGATGACTATGAGGAGTGGTGGAAAATATCATGACCAACTCCCATTTTTCCATTGGATGATCCTATAGGATATGTCGTACCATTTCCAGATGAGTGAGATGATATAGAGGAAAAGGGTGAGGAGATGTGGTATAGGGCTATAGACATATTTACAAATGTGATAGATGATGATTATGATGAGGATGTGGATCCTGATAATGAGGGTCAAGATGGAGGAGATGAGGAGGAGGATGAGGAAGAGGACTAGGTGGAGGATCCACCCATGAGTGAGGTTGATGAGGTAGTAGTTGAGGACCGAGCACAACATGAGTGGGGAGAGTTCTCACCCATTCGTGTAACCAGATCATGAGTAGCTACTGCAGTAGGCATCAATACCCATAGTCATGGAGGGGAAAGCACATCCTCCATGCCCATGCACAGGATGAGGTTGATGTTTCATAGCCTGCTAGAGATATTCATGAGGATATTTTATTTATGTATGTACTTTATGTTTGTGCTTTATATATATAAATATATATATATATATATATATATATATATATATATATGTCATAATGTGTACTAATTTTTTATTGTTCTTCTTTGTAGGAGTTGTGAGAGATTTTTGATATTTCTATCGACAATTAGCTATAGAGATAGTGCCTGCATCGATCAATGAGGAGGCCATAGATTCAGACTATGTGCCCCCACCTATTGTGGATCAAGACCTAGAGTCAATCATTCCATTCATGAGATTATAAACAACATATGAGAGTTTGAGGAGGTGAGTCTGTCGATATAATATTGCAGTAGAGGCATAGTCCTCCCAGCCTATAGTAGAGTTCGTAAGACTAGAGTTAGAGGTAGCTTGATTGCAAGAAGAGAGAGATCAGGTAGCAGGAACACATCGGGAGGCCCTTAGATAGATATGGGGCTTATAGTTGGTAGATCACGATCACGAATGCACACCATAGTCTCTTGATGTACCGTCACCGAAGTAACTTGAGGTCTAGATCTTGAGGGATCTAGTAGCGACAGATCTCAATGATATTGTATATAGTGATGACATGTACAAAAACCTAAAATATAAAAAAAAATGATGGTTTTATTAGTTAACTTTATGTGTTTGAAATGTTAAATGGAAATGAATATCTTCATGATTTAACATGCTTTATGTGATCTAATTAAAACTTATTATAGTTTCTCTTAGATGCAACATTGTAATTGAGTATGTTATGTGAAACTAAATACCCCTATGATTTAACTTAAAGAATGTTAAATACATAAAGGGATCTGATCAAACATAACACACGAGATGAATTTGAATAGTATGAAACCTAAAGTAGTTATATAAAAATGGCTTACATAATCACCTTAGTGTTCAAGAAATACACTTGAGTGTTTGTCAAGAAAGAAGTAATGCGAAATTACATGGAATATGAACTAGTTGCTCTAACAAAATTTCTTTATGATTCATACCATTCAAAGGATTAGACATAATACTAATACAAATGTGTGACATTAATAGGTTCTTTGAGAGGTGTGCCATCTAGTTCAGTTAACTTGTACACATCAAACCCAAAGTTTTTGTCAATTATGTAGGGTCCCAACCAATTAGGGCTAAGCTTTCCTTTTTCACATCAGGTTCACCAAAAATGTGGATGATGGAAAATGTGGAATATACTTCACTTCCTTATCCACCAAATGGATAGGAGGAAGGGATCCAATTTTGCACCACGCACACTTCAAGGACACCTTAGAGATCTCAACCCCATGAAGGATGTGAGAAATTTGACTAGAAGGTATCCTAAGGTTTTATTGGGAAAGGAGGCGGGGTTCACTGGTACCAAGTGTAAACTTGGAAAATGCAATATGTTTGAAAACACAATGTGATATGCAAACAAGTACAAAATGACTTAAAAATACAAGTCAAGTGCAACAAGAATCAATAAAACTGAAACTATGCACCTAGAAACTTATGAAGGTTGTGATGGAGACTAGAAATGTGTCTGAAATCTTGGAAAATCTAACTTTTAAGCCAAGCTGGGTGACTTTGTCTCAGATTAGGGTTTCTTCCTAGAAAGGTATTTTAGAGAAAAGGGTACTAGAATTGGAAAATATATCTAACAAACACCTTCAGTGGG
Source organism: Sequoia sempervirens (assembly GCA_007258455.2). Classification (NCBI taxonomy): domain Eukaryota; kingdom Viridiplantae; phylum Streptophyta; class Pinopsida; order Cupressales; family Cupressaceae; genus Sequoia; species Sequoia sempervirens. The sequence continues at coordinate 252,567 of VDFB02361134.1, forward strand.
ACTCATTCATCACAAGTGGTGTCTTATTTCACTTTTTCTTTTTTAGAAATTGGAAAGTCTGATATGCACTCCAATACCTACACTTCCCTTTGAAACTGGGTTCCAAATTGAAACCTGCAAAAATACTTGCAAAACATAATAAAACTTGATTTTCTAATGGGGGTTTTCCTTGGTAAAACCCCTAGTTTGGTAATTGAACCTTGAAGAGAATAATGAAATGTGCATGTTAACCTTAGCCTTAAGTGTGTCTAAGACTAAGAAATCTAAAGCATGATGAAATCCTATTCTATTGTGCAAGAACAAGATGCATGAAAGAAACTTGAATGATGAGGGATTCACCTTGGGATATCTCCAAGTCACCTCAAATGAATCACAATAATGTATAAAAACCTTCCTTAGGCTCCAAATGGATTGAAAATGGAAGATGAAACCACTTAGAAAAAAAGACCTTAAGTTCTGTTTGATGGCTAGTTGCATCTCCCCAACCTATAATTCTTCATGATTCACTATAAACATCCATGATCAACTCTTGAAATTTCTTATCCAATTATTCTTGAAATCCTTAGACCTCTTTGAAAATGATTTAGAAACTTGTATTTATAGGCATTGAGACCTAATTAGCCAATATTTAGACCTCAAAGGTCGACATCCACTAGTAATTCAAGTCAAATTGGCGAATTTCCTGGTCAAATTTGAAAAATTCCCCAAAAGGGACTCATTCTCCCCCTGGGAAAATGGGTCCCACGAAAGGGGACTCACTTGGCCAGGCTAGTGAATGAGCCCCACCTAAGGTTTTCAAGGTGATTTTTCAGATTTAAATGTTTTTAATGCTTTTTGTCAGGATTTTGTATGATTTTTAGGTGAAATAGGCCTCAAGGTCTGAAATAATGGGTTCTAGGGGCCTGTAAATGTTGATTTAAAGGGTAATTAATGCAAGGGTGCCCAAGATAGGTTGAAATTAGACCAAGGATTGTACTATCTCCAAGAAGGGAGTACAATTTTAGTGGTCACAACATTCTAAATTCCTATCTTATGTGTGTAGATTTAACTCAAATTATATTATTTAATGAAAGTAAATAGGGATAGGGTTTATGGTTAAATAATTAGGCTTTAGGACTAGGTATTTTTCAAGGATAGTCAAATTACACATGTCTCCATTGGGGGTGGATCCTAGATAGGACCCAAGGTTTATCATATCTAGATGCACTTGGAAAGTAAGGTATATAAATATAGTAGAAAGGAATTTTATTTGTTAATTTATAAGTGGAATTGAGTATTTAGTAAAAGCATTTGATCATAGATTCAACTCAATAATATCTAGGGTTTAGGATTTAGGGTTTCTCAGGTTAATAGGGTTTAGGGTTTAGTTAAATAGACTTAGGTAACATAATTTTTTGGTAGAGGTCTTGGGAATGGTAATGGGATGCACAACATTTAAATAAATGAATATATTTAAATCATAAAAGTGAATTTTTAAATACTTTAATTGAAAACAATTTGATATTATTTATCCTAGTCTTATCTATAAGGTGATTTAACTAAAAAAATCATAATTTATAATATAAAATATACATAACTTCTCTTTCAAGATAATATCTTTGCATCCATTCCTCATGTAATTTTTGTTTCCTTTCTACTAAATGATATTGTTCAACCTTATTTTGCCTTGTCCTTTGATTTACCATCTTATTCTTTGGAAAATATGATCTTGATAATTTCTTTCCCAATTCCACGTTCCAAATTTCTAAAGATCCTACAAAAAATGACCTTTCAAATACACCTAGTGAATTTTCCTTTATTTTTTGATATTAAAATAAAAAAATACAACCTTGTATATATATAGATGTAATTTGAATAGAAATTATTTTTTGAAATTTTATCCAAGTTGGCCTTCGATCGAAGGTCAGCTTCTAAAATTCTATAAATATTATTTTATTAAATGACCTTGATTTCAAGGCACTTATATAATGTTATTTTGGCTGGTCAATAGATTTTTTCAAAGGTATCTTCATTCAGAGGTACCTTTGAATAGAGGAAAAACCTTCAATCAAAGGTAACTTTGACTAAGGAACCTTCAAATAGAGGGCCTTATCAAGACACTTCTAGTGTCCGCTTCATAATTTCCTTAGAAAATCTAGTTTCAAACCTAAAATTGGACCTTCAAATTTAATTAACTTGAAAAGATAATTTTCAAGATCATAGTCCTCAAAATAATATACTTAATAAGTATAATTTTCATATATTTTCATTTGATTATATAGTCACTTTTCAATTTTTAAACATACATTTTTCACTGAACATCAAGTTCTTCGTTCTACACAAGTGGAAAAATAGTAAACCATTGAAAATATTTTAAAAATACTTTTGCACTAGGTATTGATGTCCTTATTTCACCAAAAAATAATAATTGGATTTCAACATATACACAAGTTATGGTTGGTGACATACATCTCTATTCAAATTATAGTTACATTGACTTCCAAAATTAATTAAAAAATATGTAATAAAAAATGATGAAAAAATACCCACACACTAGATATTGATGTTAAAAATCTATATTTAAAAAATTAGAATTTATTCTTGCCGAATTTTTTTTATGCTTGACAACATAAACATTACTTTTTGAAAATATTGTTTACTTTTAAAAACTAACTTTATTAAAGGAGATGTTGAGAGATTTACGGTTTAATTAAAAATAAAAAAAGAAGATATATTTAGAATCTACACATGATTCACCACAAATCACTAGCTCACATTATCTTGAAATTATTAATGGTTTAGTGGCTATAGGTCTTAGAAAGTGAAGATATAGTTAAAAACATTAATATCAATATTCATGTTGGCAAAAAAGTGGAACTCATTGTTGTGGGATAACCTGGACAACTACCACCAATCCTTTAAAATATTATAGTACAAGGGAGTGCCAAGATTCATAGAAAAGTCAGTAGGAACCAACAAATTAATAAAAATGATAAATGCATTAGATGTGTTTCTTAAGAAAAAGTTATTTTTAATGTCTTGCTAGGTAGCCCAATCTAGAGAATTAAAATCCCACATTTTTCGTAGATTGCCAAACCTCTTTATTGAATAAAGAAATTATTTTTTTGGAATGAAAATAGCAAGAGGTTGAATTTGATATTGCACTATTCTATTCCATAAAATAGATGAAGATCGAAGATTAAAATTATGTCGCAAGGAACAAATTTTATATTTTTATCATTTGAAAAATTGCTACCAAGCCTTCCATATGGAATGCAAAGGAATTGAGGTTTTAATATTAAAGAAAGGAGCGAGAAAAAAATAATCCAACTATTTGATAGATTTTCTTTTACCTTTGACAATAACACGACTAATATAATGACAAATGTAATTTTTCCATGGTTCTTTTCTAGTAACAACCCTAATTATCCTTTTTTCTAACAACCATACTCTTTTATTTTTAGCTCCTAAAAATAAATAGATGATAGGAAAACAATATGGGAGAGTAGAGTAATGATTTCTACTCTAACATAATGACCAAAGGTATCTTGAACTACATGATCATTAGGGGGATATAAAAAATATATCAAGTCTACTAATATTTCTTTCATCCATAAATCTATAGCTAGACCAAGTGTATTGATTATGTTCATGACCAAAGTTTTTATTTTAATCTAATCTATAACACCAATAGTATTACAATAATACAAATTTTTATCAAACTATTCACTACTCAAATAAATGTAGCTAGGCCAAGTAGGATCATTGAGATTTTACACCATATTAAAATCATCTCTTACAACCCAGTCAAAATTAGGAATTTCTTAGATATCTAGTTCCATAACTCACTTATATCTTTTACAATATTTGGAGTATAAAATAAAAAAATCCAATTGACTGACCATTGATAAAAACAAGATGCCACACAAAAATATATGATAAATCCTCCCTTTCTTCATATGTTGGACAAAGAAGAAAAAAGATGAGACAATTAAGTTTAAATTTAGGAGGAAAAAAATATCAAATTTTCACTTCACAATTGCATCATTAACTCCATATTTATGATGAAGATATAAATACCTCTTACATTCTAAGATAAAACTTTGTAAATCATGGTAGAGGGGAGATAATATGATCTTACTCTTGTGGAAAAGATTCAAATTGTAATGATGAAAAAAGTACTCCCTAGCATGGCCTTGATTTAGTGTTGTAATGTGTTTAATGTATTCACATTAGGTCTTGGGCCCTTGTGAACTAAATGAACTTATTGGTGTCTTATTTAGAGTGTTGTAAAATTTTGTAACACACTTTCACACTTTTATAGGGTTTTATTAAATAATTGGGCTTCTTTATACTTTAATTGGGCTTATTTTACATCCACAAGCCCCATTTAATACATCTTTTTGAGGATAATCCTACATAAACAAAGATCCAATCATAATTCAAGTGTTTTTAGGTTGTGTGGCCCAAATTTGGTGATCTGGGACCCATACATTGCCACCTTAGGCATATGAGTCCCACCTAGGTTTTTTGGGCCTCGATCTAGATTTTGCATCATTCTAAGCATTTTTGAAAATGTGTCCCAAAGTTAAACCTAATTGGACTTATACGCCACTTGTGGTGTATGAGTACCATGTGGCCCAAAATCAAATTTAATTCAAATTCTTGGCAAGATTTTATTCTCCTAGTTATGATGTTGGCTTGTAGTGTTGTAATTTTAGGAAATTTGGCATAAAAAAGTATAGATACAAGGTTATTTCACTCATTTTCATCCTAGCAACCTAAGCTTTCAAGTATTCATGCATTATAGAAAATTTGTGATCAAGGAAGCATTCAAGATTTTACAAGAGCATTCAAAAGTCTTCAAGAGTTGTTTTTATCAAACATTTTGGAGAATTATTCAAGTATCAAGCATCATGTCAAAGTCTTCATGCATCATGTTTTTTTTTTAGCTAACAATTGTGATGTAGGATTTTATGATTCAAGCTAGCATTCAAGTCAAGATCTATCACATTCATTTAAGAGTTAAGATCTACATACATTGGAGCCATCTCATACATGTTTGCAACAATTTATTGCAAGGGTTTGGTGAGTTGCAATATCACATTTTGTTCATTCATCATCCTCCTTTACTATTTCATTTCATTTCAAGGTTTGATTACCAAAATGGGGTTTGACTAAGGAAAACCCCTTTCCACTAATAAAACAACATTTCTCCATCTCTTTAGTGTGTGATTTACAGATCTAGGTTGAAGACACATTGAAGAGAAAGTTTGGAGAAAGTTGTCAAGTGTTCAAAGTTGTTAAAGTTGTCACCTTGCATTAAAGATCATTGAAAGATATCTACAGGTTACAAATCAGAGATTCATACCCGAAATTAGGTGGAAAGGATAGAGTAGACATTGAAGAGTAGAATCAAACTTTGAATTTCCAAAAGACCCTAATTGGACTGATATGCCACTTCTAGTGTATGAGTCCCAACATAGGGAAATTTGTAGATTTCTAGAGTTCCAGACATATATCTATTAGATTTTTGTTCTTTCCTAGAAGCCCTAATCTAGGAATAAATTGCCCAGCCTGGCGTATGAGTCCTAGTCAGTAGTATTTTTAGTACTTTTATCATTTTAAGTCTTCATCTAGGCCTCTACAGGTTTTCAGGTGCACACTTCTAATTTCTCACCTTATTGTTCTATTTTACATGCTTTTCTAGGTCATTTAGTGAAGCCTTGCATTGCATTAGGTTTAAGCATTAGGTATTGCAATTCATTAGTCTTTCCAAGCTCTAGCTTGGTGGTGAACCCCTATTTAGTTTCTAATCAGACCCTAGGAAAACCCTATTGCAAGATCTTTTTCTCCTTTGCATACTTTAGATTGAAATCTCTAGGTTTTTCCTTCAATAAATGTTGTGAAACGTATTTTTCTATGTCTTAAACCATAAAGCAACCATTTTCCTTCATTTCACAAACTGGTAAACTAGGGAGATAGATTTATTAGAGGTTCTCATTTACTTTGTAGCAAGAGATCATGGGGATCTTGATCATTTGCCTCTAGAAGAGGAAGGGGAATTGGAAGCTAAATCCTAATCTTTAAATTTGTTGTGAGAAAATGAATAGTGAAAACCTTAGGACAATATATAGCCACTCTATCTTTTAATAAACCATGATATTTATTTTCTCTTTCTTTTAAGATTTCATCCATCTGTCATGACAACATCTTTGTAAGATGGAGTAGGAATAATAGAAGGATTATTAATATATTAGGTATCAAAGGGTATTTAATTAACTCTTGTGAATGAATAGAATCCTTAGAGATTGATGATGATTAAAGCTCATATTTAATTTTTTGTTGACTAGAAGGGGCTAAAACTCAAGGTTACAAAATTTTGTTCCTTTTGGAAAGATAATAGCCTACAAAGAGGCCTTTTTAACAATCAAAATAACCATTCAATTTATTTATATATATTAATAGCTAGTAAAACTAAAAAATAGGTGGAAAAAGATCAATATTTTTAGGTAGGTATAATCCATCTCCATAGAAACTCTAGGATGTACCCTTAGACTAGAAATTGTTTCTAGGTTATTCTTACATCAAATAAATTTTCAAATATAACAAACTATTTCTTAGAGGATGGACTAAAGGAAAGGTTTAAAAATGGAACCTCCAACAACATTGGATAATCTAAGGTCCAAGCATATAAATAATAGACCTAACTATTAATAACCTAGGGTCCATTTTGCAGCACTAGTTGATCAAGCTCACCTATTTTAAACTTGCAAGAAACAACCTTAACTTAACCCACTCAAGGATTCAACTTAACTATCTCTATTTTCCCAATTAAACATTTCCCATTTGCAAGAGTGTGGTTGAAAAGATACTCCTTTGAAGAAAAATAAAATAACAAATTTGTGTTGGCACTCAATAATGCAATCCTTAACATCATTAGGGAGCATAAATTCAAATGTTTTACCAATTTCTTCATCATTTTTTTTTTCCATTGCAATAAAATCCTTTTCACCATTCTCTCTTGTCAAGTTAAGCACAATCTCTATAGCCAAATCCTCATTTTCCTTGCTTTCCTTAATCTTTAAGAAGTCTTCTTCATCAACATCAAATGTTTTGTTTAGAGTGATTTAATATAAACCCTTTTGGCTCCCTTCCTAAATGCCTAGCCTCAAAATTTAATCCATGTTAAAACTACCTATGAGACAGCTTTTGGAAATGCAATTAAAGCGTATTTTAGAACTTTCTCATACATTCGCTCAGTCTATTATTTCTTCAACTTGTGTAAAACAAGAGAAAGATTCAACTATTTTCTTGCCCACCAAACACCTAACTATAAATACAAAGATAATCTTATATTAATAATTAAATTTTGCAATGTTTCTCTGTTTAACATTTATTCTTGTATATATAATATCATTCCATTCCGTCAACCATAAATATTTTAGTTTAGACTGATAATAAGTTATGCATATGCATTTTCTTAGATTAAGCTACTCTAAACACTAGCGATTGTTTATTCCCTTTTCCAAAAAGATCGTGCCCTGCGTTTAGTTGGCGAGAAGGAAAAATGGATCATTGAAACGTGAGGTCGCGTCCCTGAATTGAAACGTCATACTGAATGTTCATCAAGCTTTATTAGAACATGCCTGAGTCTAAGTAGGAAGAAACCCAGAACTAGCGGTTTAGTATAGCCAATTTGCAAACTTGAGATGGAAATTGGAGTTTGGCGGAACCTTCCCGATGAAATTGCGTTGAATATTATAGCAAGGCTGCTCCCACGAAGAACCCTTGTGAGATTGGCAACTGTATGGAAAGAATGGAATGAAATGCTATCCTCATATGCTGCCATGCAGAGAATGTATCCAAATATACATCTTTCTTGCAGCTCTACTTTTTTATTTCAATCATACGTTAATACGCAACACATATGGGTGCTGGAAGGAAGTGGAGATTTTTACCTACTTTGTGATAATTCCATTCAAATAGAAATAGCATGCAGCACCATGTTCTATATTTTGGATGATGACTATTATATTTGCGAAGAAGACAGCAGGGAAACATGGATACGCATCCCTCGATATGATATGTTCTGCATGATTCATGGAAAAGCGTTTGATTCTTCCACAAAGCAATTCATTAAGGTGGACGGCGAGAAAGAGTGGATTCGTGTCTACGATTCATCATCCACAAAGCAATTTGAATTAAGTTTTGAAGACTTAGGTGAATTTTGGCTTGGTGGGGAGGGAGTATACTACAGAGGAAAATTTTACTGGTTGGATAATGAATACTGCAATGGAGGGGTTCTAGAATTGAATCTTTCCGAGAAACGCTGGACAAAAATTCCACCCCCAGAAGATGCTATTTGCAGATCTGCACATTATACATATGATTTTTTTGACGGTAGGTTTATTAGTGGCTTCGTGCGAGTTGCTAGTGACATTTGGAAATTAGCTGGGAGTGATGTTGGTCAACTAATTTTGGTTGAGAGGAATCGCGGGTTTATGTGGAAATTAGAGAACGGAGAAGAAAATATAAACTCCAAGAGGTGGTGTCGAGTGGATATCTGTTTGCCTAAAGAAATTACGCATGTTTCAGTTAACAACAGCGGATGGACTGTGGTGGTTAGTAAAGAAGGAATCAATATATATGATGAAAGCAGAAGACTGGTGAGGAAATTTACAATGGATGAAGTTGATCCAAAACTTGCAAGTGCAAATAGTCGTGACATATCGGTATTGCCTTTTGAGGGCACCTACATATGGTGGCCTTGATAACATAAATTTCTGTGCAAATTTAGTTTTTATTCAGTTTCTGCTTCAAATCGCAACACATAATGATATACACTGAATTTCGCATGTCAAAAAAAAGTAAGATGAGGAGTTTTATTATGGAGTTCATTTCGAGATGATACAAGAGGAGAATAAAACAGATGGATTAAAACATCTGTATGAGTGTTTTTTTACAGCAACTGACCTTTATATTATCTATCACAATAATTTTGTTTTTGTTTTTGAACATCTGTCTGCGTTTTTAGTGCATATACATACAACATATAAGTTGGCTCATAGGCTACTTTAAATCCATAAGGATTCGAAGAAGGTTTTATACAATGGATGCTGGCTCCTTTATCCCTTGGCCCACTTATAGTGGACACAAGGTCCTTCTGGACTTGATTTATGATGGAGATTCACTTTGTTTTTATGTTTGGAGACACAATAGACCCAAGTTCATATTCAATGTAGTTCATTAGTGTTTTGAATTCTAGTAGTTTAGTTTCAAAGTGAATAAGAGCTCATGCAATTTGTCCTCGTGCATTCATACGAGGTTCGATAATGATGTACCACCTTTTTTAGAGTTAACGTTCATAATTGGGTGTCAAATATTTTCAAAAGTTGTTAGGCTTTATTATGTAGCTAGGGACATGTCTTAAATCTACTACATAAAAGGGATTAGGGTGTCCAACTTTGATTTCCCACATAATTTATTTCACTTGATCTATGGTAGCTACAAGATATTGAGTTTCACTCACTTGGTCCTTTGGTTGGTCTACTAATGATGTTTGACTAAATTCAATTGCCTATGCAACATTATTTTAAGGTGCACAATTGAAATGTAATGGCCAAGTGATTTTACTACTATGTACCCATCACTATTGGAAATTAATTAGTCTCTTACAAATACTAATGGGCCATGAATTATCCTATAGATAGATATTTAGCCATGTGTACACAAATAGTTCATGCTTTATGTGCCTCATTTTTATAGATTGATTTTTGTTAAATAAGGAAAAAATAAAAAAATATGCATGCACATATGCATTTGAATAGTCTTGCTGGCTTGATTAATTGTAAAAGGTGATTGGTCGATGCTTCATGGGATATTGTAAGTCTATTGGAGCTATGCATAGGTTTATGACCAAAATGGGATTTGGATGTCCTTACAAATAGAGTTTGAGGAGTTAATTCAAGAAGGTAATGTTGTTGTCAAGTCTTGTTGTAGGAATTTTAAATCCATCAAAAGGCAAGGCTACATTTATATCATTAATTCACATTTCTATTGTGACACATGATTAATTTGATCATTCAATGAATTTGTTGCATAATATGTTACCATTAAGAAGAGTTATGACAATTTGTAGTGTTGGATTATGTTGACATATAAGCCCAATATTATCATATTTACATCATATTTGTGTTATATTTGCATGTAATGGAAGCCTCAAAATACTTTAATGTACTAGTATAATATGGATCTTGTAGAGAATTATAAATACTTAATACATGACAAGGGGTAGTCATAGAAAATTTACATATTATTATTATTATAAGACTTTGATTTTAAAGTTCACACTAGAGTATGAGTAAATATAAATTCTACTTACCTATTACTTTGTACTAGAAACTAATCGATGAAGAGTGTCAATGCTTATGAGAACAATAATATTATTTACCTACAACTATGTGGTTGATTTGACATGGCTTAAGTTGAATTAAATTATTACTTCAAGTGTGATTACACCATTAGATCTATGGGATAATCTTTGAGATATAAATGCACCATTTTAAGTTGTATTGTTGGATTGGTGGACTGTTGTTGGTTTTGGATATTACGTTGTTCTACATGCTAATGTGTCCATTAATGAAGCTTATTCAAGGGTATTGATTTGAGAAATTCAAGATTTTTTTATGATACTTGCATGCACTACAAATCAAAAGATGCTCCCAAATGTAGAACATTCTTCATGATGCAAGTTTTTCCATAAGTATATTGATTTTTCTAGTTATGAATATTTCATATTTTTTTCCAAGCTTGATAACATGGAGTGGTAATAGTTAGTTAATAATCACATATATTTGAAAAATAGTTTCCAATTGTATTTGAGCAAGTCTTAATAATATATAATCTAGATTCATCTATTTCATTTATGGATTTTAATGTATGATTTGTCATGAATAGTTCTAGTACATGGAAGGATGGATTTAGATTATCATAGAACTAGGCTTATAACCTTTAATTCAATGTTTATTTTGCATGCTTGATTTTTCCAATATGTATGCATGAGAATTATATGGAAATAATGTAGACTAAGAGTTTGGAAGGATGAAACCATAAATAGAGAAAAAATATATTTATTGTATTTATTATTGATATATTATGGGTTTCCATCTACTAATACTTGATAATGTGTTCGAATTACATATATATAGGTACATTTGGATAGGAAGGCCAACAATTAGTCCCTCCAAAAGAACAAAAAAAATTACAAGACACTTGAAAATGTGAAATATTACTTTAACTTGTTTTTGGACATGTTCCTTCATTTCATGCCATCTAAAATTTGATGTATAGAATCTAGATACATGTAACAAGAATTATGCACACTTCCAAGTACCCTTTTGTGGGATATTCACAAAATTTGATATTATATTCCTATATTCATTGTTTCTTTTAACAATTTTTATTCTATTTCTTACATTCAATTCCTTTGAAGTAGAGAGTTTCTATCTTTTATAGAATAGATAATTAGTTTTACATAAACCAACATTAATTACACAATTTATTGTGTCCAAAAATTCTAAATATGTAATTTCTTTTGATTGAAACCTTTGATTTGAATATTTTGTCACTCTAATGAAATTAGACTTGAACTTTGATTTGTATGAATGCAAGTTGAGGCTTTCTCTTAAATTACAACTTGCAATAAAATTACAAAATAAAAAGCCCCTTTACATTCCCATGCTTTATTTTCTTAATGGTTTGAATTATTAACCTTTAAACATCCAATTTATCCAATTTCATATTAGCTCTTGACACTAACTTGTAACTCACAAGTTATGCATAATTGGCAAGTATAAATCTTATTTGTTTCATCTACATGTTGACACTTAGTGTCAAAGTCTTGGAATACACATGCTTAGCATAAAATTAATTCTAGCCCATTTATTAAAAAAATTATAAAATTTTCAAAAGTGTTGATCACCATCTCCCTTATACACATCAGCTCACAATACCAACTTGCATTTTGCAATTTTTGTAAAACCATAAATACATATTTAGAGGGGTCCATCGATCAATGTAGAAACTAAACATTTCTCATATAGTATAAATTAAAAAATTGTAAAATTAAGAATAAAACAACCTCAAAGGCTATTTAACAAATTGTAACTGAAATATCACCTTTTGGCAAATGAGTAACAATGACATGAAGCATAAAGTGAAGATATAGTAATTTTAGAAAGGTGATAAACTCTTAATGAAATGTTAGGGCCTCCAACAATTTTAATTTTAGGGGCATGCAATAAACATCAGCAACAAACATTTTCTCCCTCATCAAGACAATAATAGAAGACCTTAGAGACATCCAAGAAGGGCTAAAAAAATTCCTCATCAATTATATAGTCATCTAGACATGTGATTTACTAAGAGGGACACTTCAATAAATCAAGTTATATTTAATCATGTAGTGACGGAAAAAAGTTTTTTTTTTTCTCACTTAATTTGGAAATAAGTAATAAAATGAGTAAGTGATGCCTTAATTTAGTGTTGTAATATGTTTTACATGTTCACATTAAGTTTTGGGCCCTTCTAATTAAAACATATCTTCTTTATGTCTTATTTGATCCTATTTTGCATCCACAAACCTAATTAAATGTATTTTTTCAAGGATAATACATTTGATTGGTTTCTTTTTGTCGCAATGATTTTTACTACTCATCCACAAATGTTTGGAATGCACACGTGATTGCTGAAAATTGTTCTATGGATGGAAGCAACATGCTTCATGTTGATTCTACAGACTATTGGCTTGGTCAAGATGATTCCTACCAATAAGTGGATTGTGGTGTTTTGTTGGTGTAGGTGCAATAGTTTGTCATTGAATGTTGATGATTGTATTGGCAGGTATTGAACAGACATCGAGCCGGATGAAGAGATTTATATCTAGCCATTGGAGAGTAGGGTACAATGTAAAGTTTATGCACAAGGCGACTCATTTGCAGATTGTTGAAGGGGAAGTACCTGACAACATGGGCATTTGTTGGTTCAAAGCTCATTTTGGGAAGTAGCAAGCCTATAGTTTCCAATGAATTTTTATAGTGAATTGCTTATTATTGTGCTGGCTATAATTTAGATGCTTTTGTGGAAAATTCATCGCGAGCAATTCATCGACCGAAAATTCACCACCAACAATTTACCGTGGGAAAATTCACCACTATGACAATTCACCATGTGAAAAATTAATTGCATGAATTTTTGGCGTTTAATTTTCCATGGCGGTGAATTGCTAGTGGCCGTGAATTTTCCCACAATGCATTGTTGACTGTGAATGCTAGTGATGGTGAATTTTCCCGTGATTGACTATGAATTTTCCATCAATGAATTGCTGATGGTGAATTTTCCTAGAACCACTTTTTGAATAATCTTCTGTATAGATTTGGTAATGATTATTATATCAAGCCATTTAAATCCTATACCTCTAACTTATCGTCCTCTTGTAACTGGCGTTTCTCTATTTCTAATGTGACAAATCTTGTTCTCCGTTTGTAACATCCGCTTTTATTTTCTGCAGCTCGTGGTATGAGCTTTTGTGATTCAGGTTCTGTGTGATGTTAGGAACATTTTATAAATAAAAATATGAAATTATTACGTAGTGGTGCCATGCGTCTTGGCAGATTTTTTTGAGCTGGATGCTGCCCAGATAGAATTTTAGCGGCCTGCTGATAAATGTTTTATATAACACTTTTGATTGGATGCAAATACATTTTTGGTGCTAAACATTGTCTGCACTACCTACAGTGGTAGATTAAAAAAAAAAATCTTCTAATTCACGAGATCACGTTAAGAGATCACGTTAAGAAGAAATTATGGGGGCAGAACCTTAATAGCATAATGATAAAGAAATTTTAAGAAAAGTAGTTCTAGCAATCGTATCTTGGTGTGCAATGGGTACATTGAAGTGTTGTGGAAGGTCAATTAGGGAAAGTTGTGATCTATTTTTTGCAATTTGTGGTGTACATGAAGTCAATTTGTAGAGAGATAAGGGTAGATAGGGGGAGAGATGGAGAGATAATGAGTTAGAGATGTAGGGAGATATGGAAGAAGAAATATGGGTCTTACACTTGTGCCTCTGCCCTCGCCTTTATGATTCATCATTCAACCCACTTCTAAAGATTAGAGCACAAGGCATGCGTCCACACATCAAGACCCACATGTCGAGAGCATTTGATTGGGTGGTCACAAATGGATATAGATATAAAGGGCTAGGAGTTGAGGATGTGAATTAAAATTAGCCAAACAAGATTGAATTCATACTAAAAATCATAGATATATTTTAAAAATATTATGATTGTCCATAAACTATTAAAATATGAAGATAACTATTCTTGTGATAAGGAAGTGTTCCTTTAAGAACATGAAGAATATATACAACATGCATTATTGAAATGAGTTTGTAGGAAAATATGTGTATATTTTGTTTTCATCAGTGGTTATAAATAGAATAAAAGACCAATTGTTCAAACAAAATGGACAACCAAAAATATTTTGTGATTGGGCCAAAGAAGGGTTTTTTGTGGGTTTGCGACACTATCAATTTTTATCTACTACTACATATTCTACTATATCTATTTTGTGAGAAAGCTTCTAGTCTACCATAGTAGGCACTCCTACAAATTTTGAATCTACTCCTACATATGCTACTGTGGAGCCTTCTATATTCCATGTGTCTTGTACATCTGCAATTTATCATTGGAAAAATGTTAGCAATCTAAAAGTTGTAATACAAAGAATAATTACTAGTGCAAGCATCAATTTTTTCTTGGCCCCAACAAAGCCAAATTTATAAATGCTTGTTTCCAATGTAAATTTTATGGAAATCTTTGAGCTCAGTAGAGGGCTCAATGCCATGTTGCCTACAATATGTTATCACTGGAATGGATATAGGATGTGCTAATTTACTTTCTAGGCTTGATATCATGTATATATGTATACATTTCCTTTATTATCTTATATATGGATATATATGAATAGATCCAAACAAAGTGTTCTGACAAACCTATGTGAAATTTTTTTGCATACTAATACAACAAATTATCTCTATTTTTGACCTCTAAATCTATAAAATTGATGCCCATACTTTAAAAATATCCTTGTGTGAGAGTCCCTATCTTTTCAAGGTTGCAACTTTTATATTCTCTGAAGCTTCTAGAAACCCTCCACCTTTGATAAGAGGGTAGAGCCTTGTAGCAGTGACCAAGCCACAAGTAGTAGCAATAGGGGTGGGGATGACAAGAGCATAGGGGGAAGAAGGTATGGAGGGGAAAAGAGGAAGATATGCAAAAAATAGACCAAATTTTTCCTTGATTAACCTTCCTGAGTTTCCAACTTGGACTATGTGATATGTCTCCAAGTAGTGTAGGTTGCATGTTACAAAGCATCATTAATTGTCACCCAAAAAATATGGGTTAAGTTCTTTCTAGTTGATGCATTGATAAAGACCTCACTATAGAGTGATATGTAGGTATGATGGAAACCATATAGCATAGAATTTTTTAGTGGTAAGTTAGATGTTGTAATATACATGATAACTTGATACTAATACAATTTTGTGATGGTAGAAATGGGCCCATCTTTTGTAATGAGATGAATGTTCATAGTTTTTAGTATGCTAAATTCTAGTTCATTGGTGTATTGATGCATATGTACTAGAAGATTTATTATCTATCAAGATTAGAAATAACTTATATCAAAACAACTCTTAGGAAAGCCATGGCCATGAAAGTAGATCCAACTTGTTTTGAAGAGAAGATCTCTCTTTAATGCAAATTTTACGTTTTATTATTCTTTGGTATGTCATTAGTAAAATTTATCAACATATAGGGGAATATAGAAAGAGAGATAGATCATGAAGAAGAGAGATAATAGAAATAGAGGGAAAGATAGAAAGTTAGGAGAGAGCGGGAAAAAGAGGAATAGAAAAAGAGTGATAGGAGAGACAAAGCGATATATAAAGAAAAGTAAATAGAGTATAAATACTAATCTCAAAGGAAAATCAACAGGGAGACAAAGAGATACATTAATAGACAGAGGAATAGAGAGATAGGATATGGGAGAATAAGATATAGGATATGGGGGAGAGAGAGAGATAGGTAATGAGGGAGAGATAAAGAGTAGAGAGAGAGAGATAAAGAATAGGGGGAGAGAGGGAGGGAGATATGTAGAGTAGGGAGAGAGAGAGAGAGAGAGAGAGAGGAGGCAAAGAGGGAGAGAGAGAAGAAGAGGAAGAGAGGGAGAGATCATTTAATATATAGAGAGAGAAGGATAGGGACAAGGAGAGGAGTGAGAGGGAAGGAATGATATATATTGCTCAGGAGATAGATAAAGAGACATGGAGATAGAGAGATATGGATAAAGAGAGAGAGGAGTGAGAGGCAGATGGAGATAAATAGAGAGATAAAAATATAATTAGGAGAGATGTACAAATAACGAGATATAGATAGAGAAGGGGAGGGAAAGATAGGGAGATAGAGATATAGATAGAGAGAGAGAAATGGGACAAAGACAAGTAATACAAAGAGAGGTATAGAGAGAGAGGGAGAGAGATAGAGAGGGGAAATATAGAGGGATAGAGATAGAGATAGGGAGGGAGAAACAAAGAGTGTGTGTATATAAGTGAGAGAGGGAGATATTGAGAGAGAGAGAGGAAAAAGATATTGAGGAGAAAAAATGGGTAGAGTTTGGAGAAAAACGAAAGGAGAAAGCGGGAAAAAAAATGAATGAAGATGAAATGCCATATTTAGCTCTTTCCTAACAATCTATGAACTTGGATTTCATCAAATATCAATTTATAAATATTGAATCACACACAATTTTGTAATACCATGAATATGCAATTATAATGTAATATAAATTATGATTTTATTTTTAAATATACAAATGCTATTTTTTTCTCTAACAACAATCAATAAAGCTCATTATGTGAGTTTCTCAAATGGTATGTGTATATGTTATTTACAACATAAACATGATTGTAATTTGTTTTGTTTCTTCATATATAAGGAATTGACAAGCTAGTCCATGCGCCCCCATTTCTATGAGGCATTTTTTCATGCTACCCCTCCCTCTTCAATCCTACTGCATTGAAAATCTAGTGATCTTGTCAAACACTAGCTTGCCAATGCGGTAAGGTTGACAATGTAAGGGTAGCATAAAAAATTTCCTCATATAAATTGGGGCTCACGGTGATGTACATCACCATGTGACCGCATTTCTATGAGGAATTTTTTCATGCTGCCCCTACCTTGTCAACTCTACTGCTTAGGCATACTAGTGATCTCACTAGCTTGCCAATGCGATAGGGTTGACAAGGTAGGGGAAGAATGAAAAAATACCTAATAGAAATGGGGGCTCACGTTGATGTACATTACCATGAGCCCCCATTTCTATGAGGAATTTTTTCATGCTTCCCCTACCTTTTCAAGTACATTGTTGTGAGAACCCATTTCTATGAGGCATTTTTTTATGCTACCCTACCTTGTAAACCCTACTACTTTGGTAAGCTAGTGAGCTTGTCAAACAGTAGCTTGTCAATGTGGTAGGGTTGACAAGGTAGGGGTAGCATGAAAAAATTCCTTATAGAAATGGTATCTCACAGGGATATACATCACCATTAGATCCCATTTCTATGAGGTATTTTTTCATGTTGCCCCTACCTTTTCAATCCTACTGCATTGACAAGCTAGTGAGCTCACAAGCTTGCCAATGCTCACATGAATTTTTGGATCCAATTCCTTAAAGAAATGCGATCATGTGGTATGCCTTGATTGCAAGATATCCTCAAAATGGAAGCATGGACAAGGCATGCGAATTGTTTGACAATATTTTTTTTGTAGACATGTATGCAAAATGTGATAGCATTGACAAGCTAGTGAGCTCAATAGCTTTCCAATGTGGTAGGGTTGACAAGGTAGGGGAAGCATGAAAAAATGTCTCATGGAAATAGGGTCTTACAGTGGCTTTTACAAGAAAAATTTTCTTATATAAATGGGGTCTTACAATGATGTACATCACCATGAGAAACCATTTCTATGAGGCAGTTTTTCATACTGCTCTCACCTTGTCAACCCTACTACTTTGGCAAGCTAGTTGGCTTACTAGCTTGCCAATGCGGTAGGGTTGACAAGGTAGGGGCAGCATGAAAAGATGCCTCATAGAAATGGAGGCCCATGGTACATCACCATGGGCCTCCATTTCTATGAGGCATCTTTTCATGCTACCCTTACCTTGTGAACCCTACCACATTGGCAAGCTAGTGAACCTATCAATGTGGTTGGGTTGAAATGGTAGGGGCAACATGAAAAATTGCCTCATTCTATGAGGCATTTTTTCATTCTTCCCCTACCTTGTCAACCCTACTGCATTGGCAAGCTAGTGAGCTTGCTAGCTTCTCAATGCTACCACATTTTGCATACATTTCTATGAAAGCATTATTGTCAAACAATTCACATTCCTTGTCCATGCTTCCATTTTGAGTATATCTTAAGTGTTTGAAGGTGTCGCCCTTCATCCCATTGGTTGTTTAGCTTCGGGCTCGAGATTCGTGACATGGTCTAACTGCTTCCTGTGGATCTTAACTGATGCTTGTATTAGGCATTGATAGGTAGAACTTTTGGTGCAATGACAAGGAAAAAAATTGGTATCAGAGCTGGTCACAGGTTTGAATCCCTCACTCACACTGGGGGGGATTATTGGAAGGTGTCACCCTTCATCCCCTTGGTTGTTCAATGCTGGTGCTTGGGATTTGTGACATGGTCTAACCACCTCCCATGGATCTTAACTGATGCTTGTATTGGGAATTGGTAGGTCAACCTTTTGATGCAACGAGAAGGCCAACATTAAGGCATGCCACATGACCACATTTGTTTAAGGCATTGGATCCAAAAATTTATTTGAGCATGTTCACAAGCTAGTGAACTCACTAGCTCTCCAATATGATGGGGTTGAAAAGGTAGAGGCAGACTAAAAAAATGCCTCATAGAAGTGGGGTCTCATGGTGATACAATGAGGTATTTATTCATTCTACCCCTACCTTGGCAACCATACTACATTGGCAAGCTAGTGAGCTCACTAACTTCCCAATGCTACCACATTTTACATACATTTCTATGAAAACATTAGTGTCAAACAATTCACATGCCTTGTCCATGCTTCCATTTTGAGGCTATCTTGCAATCAAGGCATGACACATGACCACATTTATTTAAGGCATTGGATGTAAAAATTCATGCGAACATTAGCGAGCTAGTGAGCTCACTAGCTTGTGAATTTAGTAGGGTTGACAAGGTGGGGGCAGCATGAAAACATGCTCATAGAAATGGGGTCTTACAATAATGTACATCATTGTAAGCCACCATTTCTATGAGGAATTTTTTTATGTTGCCCCTACCTTGTCAACCCTATTGCATTGGCAAGCTAGTGAGCTTGTAAAACACAAACTTGTCAATGCAGTAGGGTTGACAAGGTAGGGGCAGCATGAAAAAATGCCTCATATAAATGAGGGCTCATGGTGATGTACATCATCATGAGGCCATCTTACAGTGATGTACATATGGGGACTCACAATGATGTACATCACTGTGAGCCCCCATTTCTATGAGGCATGTTTTCATGCTATCCGTACCTTGTGAAGCCTACCGCATTGACAAGCTAGTGTTTTGGAAGCTCACTAGCTTGCTAATGTGGGTACATCACCATGTGACCCCATTTCTAGAGGAATTTTTTCATGCTTCCCCTACCTTGTCAACCCTAGCACATTGGCAAGCTAGTGAGCTCACTAGCTTGCCAATGCAGCAGGGTTGAAAAGGTAGGGGCAACATGAAAAAAATCGTTATAGAAATGGGGTCTCACTATGATGTAAGACCCCATTTCTATGAATAATTTTTTCATGCTTCCCCTACCTTTTCAACCCTACTACATTGGAAAGCCAGTGAGCTCACTAGCTTGTCAATGCTACCACATTTTGAATACATGAGGCCATTTCTTTAAGGCATTGGACCCAAAAATTCATGTAAGCACTGGCAAGCTAGTGAGCTCATGAGCTTGCCAATTCAGTAGGGTTGACAAGGTAGGGGAAACATGAAAAAGTGCCTCATTGAAATAAGGGCTCACAGTGATCCCTGATGATGTACATCACCATGAGAGCCCATTTCTATGAGGAATTTTTCATTATGCCCCTACCTTGTCAACCCTACCACATTGACAAGCTAGTGAGCTTTTCAAACACTAGCTTGTCAATGAGCTCACATGAATTTTTGGATCCAATGCCTTAAATAAATGTGGTATTGTGGAATTCCATGATTGCAAGATAGTTTGCAGCTTTCCCCATGTTGCTAACTTATCCTTGAATAAAGAGTCTTGAAATAGTGGAGAGAAGGGTTACAATCCCTTGTAGGTAGACTAATCAAGAAAACATTTAAAATATATCACAACATTAGTGATGAGGAAAGTTTAGTGATGAGGTAAATTTAGAAATAGAGATGAAAACCAAAATAGATTCAAAGATCTATTAATGTTGGAGGAGAATATTCCAATTTTGTAGAGACATGTATGGAAAATTTGTTAGCATAGACAATGCAATCAATTGTTTGAAAAAATGCACATCACCATGAGACCCCATTTCTTTGAGACATTTCTTCAAACAATTGATTTCCTTGTCTATGTTGTTTTGATAAAATTATTTGGTAGACATGTATGGAAAATTTGGTAGCATAGACAAGGCAATCAGCTGCTTGGTATAACTGTTTGACAAAATACCTCAATGAGATATTTCCCCATGGACTAAAATGATTTCAGGATATGCATAAAATGGATTTGTTGAATGTTTTTTAGAAATTTTCAAGCATATGCAATTTCTAAGTGTAAAACCAAATTTTCCACTACATTTTCCAACATCCCCCATGCCTATACCAAAATGAAAGCTTTGGAGAGGGGTATGCATGCATCCATAGTGAAGGATTGAGAAATGATGTATTATTTTACTTATAAATTTTTTCATCTATATGAGTATACAAAATGTGGAAGCATACACAAGTTAAGTCAATTTTTTAACAAAATTCCTCCAAGAAATGTGGTTTAAAAATTTTATTGACAAGTGTAAAGAATTTTGTAATTTAAAATGTGCATTGACAAGGTAAGGTTATAATGACAAATAAACAATGATGAACATGGAATATGCAAAATAACAAAATCAAAGCAAGCCAAAATAGAATGAAACACAATTTGTAAAGACTTCACATACCTAAAAAATAGATATTCAAATGCAGGAGTTCTACCCAATTATGTAGCCTTTGCTTCTTCTTTCTTCAAACTCCTCAACAATTTGACTTTTTCAAAAGCTTGTTTCCCTCCAAATTTAAAGTTGTATATAACTCTTGAATGGAATTGAGACTTGAATTGATATTATATTCCTTTCAATGTGAAAACTCTGCTATTTCATGCAAAGGTGGTGAAAAGATCATGAAAAAGGTGGTGGAATCATGAAAAAGGTGGTGGAAAGACTTGCATGCACACTTCACAAAATCATCAAAAATATTTTTTTGTCAAAACACACGCATAACCAGGAGAATATGCAGTATGTCGGCCTAGAGATCACAAGTATATTTATTTTTTTACAATTTTTAGAGCAAGACAAAATGAGACTATGTTATAAAGTGCTCGCGTTATAACACAAGCACATTATGTCTTGCCAAACAAACAACCATATCTCAACTACTTAAAAATGCACTCGCATTATGAAAAAGTTAAAATTTCATAGTTTTTTTCTCTCTCTCTATCCTTAGCCATCCATCCTCCTTAGCCATCTAGGTCTTTCACTTATCCCTCAACCCTATACACTATGCCTTAAACCCTAAACCCTAA